>WAAE01012296.1:54941-76208 GCA_013400495.1 Nicator chloris | reverse complement strand
TTCAGGTAACAATTAAGAAAATCACATTAGCAGAAAATACAGCAGAAAGAAACAGCAGGCTACAAGTCTGGATGCAATTACAGCAATATTACCAACATTTGAAATACTCCCATAGTTGAAATCTGAAGATTAAAATCAGACTAAACTCAAGAAACGAATCAAACAAAAACCCCTAACAAATATGTCAGAATATTGCTTTACTTTTCAATATTAGTATTTATAGAATTTTAATGCTTTCTAAGATGCAGTTTTCAGTTACACAGAACCACCTGTGCATGACGAGAAGACACAATCCTCCTCTCTGGCACAGGAGGAGAAGTAAATGAGGCAAGGGGTTGAAAAAAAATGAAGGTTTGAGAGCAGAACCCAGGCAATCTGATTACAACCCACTATCCATCTTATTACTGAAACCATCAATATTCATACACCCTGGCCACATGGATTGCATTTGCACAAAAAATCTCAGTTCTCAAATCCAAAAATTCTCAAGCATTTAATTTTACAACTTTGTATTCCCTTAGCATGCTCATTATGTACAATTGGTACCAGCAATCAATTTCTTCTTAAAAATCTTCCAAAATTAGAGACAGCAATACCAAAATTTTTTTGCATCATCAGTAGCACAGTCATACATCAGTAGCACAGATATAATTTGAATCAAGTGGAACTTGTAATGAGATAGTTAACTAGTCCCTGAAGAGGGCACAAACATAGCTATCCAAAGTCTATCCTGCTATGAAACTTCCAAAGTATTGTTGGTCCAAAGCGAGCAAAGATCAGTGATTATCAACAACAACTAGTGCTTACAAATGTATAGCTTTGTTACGTAAGGTCAGCTCCATACACAGATGAAGAAAACCCTCAGGATTTCCCGTTTTAAATACACAAATCTCAGTTTTACATCCTGAATTAGCTTCTTTACACTTTTTAAAAATGCATTCCTGTTCAAGGTTCAACATATATCAGCCTCAATCTCAGGCCTCATATTAAGACATGCTGTACTGGGATCCAGCACAGTGCACACCATGCACAGAAAGCAATACCCAGGGCTCAGAATACTTTATCACATCTGAGAGGCTAAAAAGTTTCTAAGAAGCTGCATAAAAATTCCTAAATCAGAGCAGGCACTGTACTCTACCTTTCACTACCCTTACTTAATCCTTTCAAAAGGCTAAGGAGAGAGAAATCACTTCTGCCCTCAAGGTTTATACCACTTTACCAAAACAGTTCTGCACAATTTTTGTAGGAATAAAAACGCCTGGCAGGAATCCTCACTGACAGCTGTATCTTACCAGTTCTGGGGTTATGTAGGGAGGACAGTCAGTCTCAGTAACAATTTTTAATAAACTTGGCATTAGATTTCAGTAATTACTTGTTTCATTAATGGAATTCTTGATGCTTCTTGTTGGTACGCTTGTTTGTTGACAGCATTTGACTCTACTTAATCCTGAAATAAATCAGTTTCATTTTTGTTTTGACAAACTTCAGTTATCAGTGTCTCAACTAACCAGCAGGAAAAGGGTGATTGTCAACAGTTGTCAGATCATCTTGGGGAAGACCTATTCATTTATTATTGTTTTTCTGGAGTTTTTAAAAAAAAAACCTCAAAAACCCCCAACTCTTCCATAGACTTTAATGACACCTGCTCTCACAAACCATTCCAGTCAAAAACTGACTCACAAAACCATTCAAACCAAGCATTTGGGCCACAGAATTCCTTCTGGCGTTCTGAATAGGTGAGCGTTGAACTTGCTCTAACAGAATTAGACTTCCTTACCTAATTAAAACAACATGAACAGCAGTAGTCAAGACACAGGAATTAATACTTCTGGGGGGGAGGGGAGTGAGGGAGAAGAAACAGATGCTATACCACCTAATTTTTAAGATAGTTTAGATGTTTCAAAGACACGCATTTGGTGAATTCTTGCATAGTGTACACATGAAAAATATTTCCTTCTGAATGGAAGTTTGGTATCAAGACAGCAGTGCAGAATGGAACACAGTAACTGATAAAGTTTCTGTGGCCTGTTTTCCCTGTTTGAATTATTTACTGTCATATGACAGTGAGCTCTTACAGAGAAAAATGCTTGTGATTTCCTTTCACAGATAGATTAATTTATTGTCATTACATTGGGACAAAATTAATAATGGTAATAATAATAGTAATAATAGTATCATCATCATCTGTTTTCCCCACCTTAATTGGAGCATTGGCAGTTAGAGCTGGTGTGTAGCAAGCGAATTGTTATTTAATCAGAACCACACTTATATAAACAAATTCTAGCACTAAGAGCACTTAAATACAAATTTTTTGTCCCTTAGCATCTCTAAAGACTTACAGGTTCCTTTGTTTTTCTTCTTTTTCTTGTTCATACGTAGGAGAAAATTAAAATAAAGCCATGAATATAGACAAATTAATATATATTTTTAAGCAAATTGATATCACAGATGAACATTACTGTAAAAATAAGCTTGAAAAGATTAGAAAACACACACACTTAAAATGTCTGCTTACTTTATAGAACTGTAAGTGCTGTTCAATACTACCACAGACCTATAGATTGATTCCTATTACAGCTTTCAGGTAGGAGAAATACTGTGCCTATGCTAGTATGACATACCATAAAATATTTTACCATATACATAATGTTATCACTTTATGAATGAGAAAAACCACAGAGAATAGTGATAGCCAACAGATTTTACCAGAGCATAGTCTAAGCATTAGCCAAAAAAATACCCAAAAAACCCAAACCACCAAACAAACAAACAAAACACAAGAAACCACGCAAAAACCTCTCCAGAGTACAAAAAACCAAGCACAACAGAAGTACGTATTGCTATTGTCATAAGTCTAGAAATCTATGGCAATGCAAAAGAGCATTTGGTCCTCTTCCTTCCACTAAAAAATAAGCACTGCTGGAGATAGGAGACACACCTAACAAAGTATCAGAAAATATAAAAAAATGTTGTGAATGTGTTTACATCTTATTGAATTTTAATTTGGAAACTTTGTAGCACATTAGTTGCCCATAATTAAATAGAAATGTAACAACAGGAAGTGTTTTCAGAAAGAGGTATGAATATTTTCAAGGGAGAAGGGAGAAACAACTTTTATATTTTTAGGGAACATTAAATTTTTGTTTGCAATCAATTCCAGCCATTCAATAACTGTGCAAACTCTGCTAGTTAAAATTTACTTGCTGAAGTGTTGTTGCACACTAGAATAGAAAGGAGAAAGAGAGATTTCCTTGTTAAAGCAGCTATAAATAAACTGGGATCCTGAACAATATGGCAACTTCCAGACATCTTTCAAATTCCTTTAAGTGACCTGTGATGTGTTCTAACTGGAGAAGAAGAGTAGAAGGGAAAAAGCAAACATTCAAACATTTGAAGAACAGCATTTAAGACAACATACACTATGTCATATCATAGTCACTCTTTTTGAATCAGCAGAGTAAAAACAAAAAAACCCACCAAAATTATTTCCCTGGTCTCCTTTTTAAACTTGTGTTAATATCCTGAAGCATATTTTTTATTTCTGGTGTTTGTCATAATCCCATTAAGTCATCACCTATACACACAATTTCTCCAGATATACACAAGAATGGGTAAATAACAAACAAAACTGCCAGCGTTTACCCCCAAATGTACCAGGATTGCCCTCAGCTTTAATCCTGTGACTTCTGATCCTGTCAGGATATATTCTTTTCAAGAAACATCTTTACTTTTAAAAGTCATGCTGATGTCCTCACAGTCACTTTAACATATCAGAGCATTACATTTTAAATGAACAAACAAGGGAAGCACTCGGCATTCTTGAATTCAAATACTATTGCTAGTTCAAGTTATGCTGAAACATCCAAAAGCATTTTTCTGCAATATCACAATAATCAAGGACTGTTGCTAGGGTGAGCCTTTTTTTAAAAGAAAAAAGTAAAAATAACCACCCCCCCAACTGACTCAAATTATGTAACACGCAAATTCAGTTTCACCTTCAAAATAGTGTCATACAACATAAAGGCAAACAGCAAGAATCAGTTCATAAGGAAAAGCCTCCCAAGGACTCTATAAGCCACCTTCCCTCAACTGAAAGTATATTAGAATTGGAATGATTTAATATAATCAATTGGGTTAGAAGATCCTTTCCTTTAAAAAAAAACCAAAAAAACCCAACAAGTTCTATTTACAAATTCCTTTCATTAAGGGATGAAGAATTTCAGAGTCTATATACACCCTGAACAGCAGAAAGAAAACTAGCCTGCTGCAAAGTGTTAAAATCTTCCCAGAACTAAGAAGCCCAAAGTAATAGGCATTACTTTCTGTGACAGAATTTCACATTCATCTTTCAGAATCTGGGCTTGAGTAAGACAAATTCAATACAATTCTGAAGCACAAATGAAGTACAAACAGTATTTTCATATATATATACTGAAGGAAGACACGAATAAATACCTTATTTAAAAATTTAGTTCACCTTTACTTTTTCAAACCAACATTTGAGGATGTTTATAGCATCATAACCTGAGGCTGTTAAGCACACAGCATTGGAATATACTGTGCTTAATTTACAATCTCTTTAATTAAATTATCTAGGAAAATGAGTGTATTTATGTGGTAAAACAATCAGCATGTGACAGTCTGAATCTAAAAAATACAGTATGTAAAAGCAACTCTGAATATGATTCAAGAGCAGTAGCATTCCCTGAAATAATATGCGGCCACCTGCAATACAGAGGAAAGTAAACAAGCCAGTAAAGCAGTGCTCCTACTTTTCGATTGCAGCAACCATGACTCCATCTTAAGCCTGTCATCATTCATCCCTACTGAATGAGGACTACACAGCTGAACAACTATTCTGTTTTCCCTAACACCAAAATTCAGTCACATTTCTAGACAGCAATTAAAGCCTGCCACCAAAACAGGAATTTGGTACAGTGCTCACTGACATGGCTCCTTTAACATTATTATTTTAAGTTGCATGAGTAGTGAATTGACCCGTGAGTCCAAAGATTCTACCAATTCCTTCATTTGAAAACTGGTTGTTTGGGGGAATATATCATGTTGACCACCCTGACTGCAAAACATCACTGAGAAAGAAAGAGTAAGAATAAAATTATCTGGAGGTATGGAAATACATTCATTTAACTAATACTTAACTGACAAATACAATAACACCATTACAAGAACAATGTAAAAATTACCAATGAAGACTCATCTGTAGTAATCAGAATTTTATAAGGCTGCCTTCCATATGTTCATGATTAAGAAGAAACCTAGTAGTCCTTAATGTAGCTTCTTAATTAATCTTTCCCACCACCACTGAGAATTTATTATTAACTGAGGTCAAACTCTAGACACCACAAATATTTATATCTGACTCTGCAAAATGAAGCTTTTTATAACCAAAGAATAACGCTTAATTACCAGAATATTCCTGGTAGCTACAATGACACAAAACGCACTGCAAAGTACCCGTATCCACTCTTATATGCCGAAAGGACTGTTAATGAACTCAAGGCCATTGATGTCATCAATTCTACTGAAAAAATTCAACACGGTGAACTTTTAATATATGATGAATTTCAATTTGCAGATCTGTCCTATTTTCACAAACGGTTTATCTGGCAGTTCAATCATATTTCCCAGCCATTTAAAGCGACACGCTTGTGCTATGTGCAAAAGCGACCAGAGAGAATTGATGACTCTGGCCACGCCAAAAATGCTATCAAAAAAAGCAAAGCAACTGAGAAACATTCTTCGTATTTTTCTTCTGATATTTTAATAGGTTAAAAAAACCCAAAAACAACAAAAACCCCTTAATCTATTATTTAAAAAAAAGCATCATTTATAGTGCTTTGTAAGGGTATTTATATAAGAACACATTTAGTTCTATAGCACCACTGAATAAACTCAAAGCAAATACTGTATATGAGCTTTCCTTTCTTGTATTAAGTGAAGATTAGTAATATTTCAGGTATTCTCTTAGGCTGTACTAAGAACAAGCCTCCTCCACTCCATGAATGTGTAATTAAGGATCACCTCAGTGTAATTTGTTAAGATAATGAAAAAGCATACTCATGAGCAATGAACATCACCATTTTAACACTGGCAACCACAAAACAGTTACATCAAACAAATACACTGTCTGCTCTGGGGATCCCTCATCAGTAAATTTCACTATGTTTTTTTTTAATTTTCAATACATTTAAAATCAAAGACAATACATTGCCCTTGAAACAATTTATGCCATATTAAAAACATTTCTATTATTCTGACATTTCAGAGGTTTCTTTAGCCACGGCATAGGTTAAGGAGAAACTATGATTGCTAATGTGCTGTAAAATTCTCAAAGTAAACAGACAAAAAAATAAATCGCAATGTTGATTTCTATCTATTTAGTTGTCTTCACCGTCACCTGTATTTTGTAATAGGCAACATTTTCAGATGCCTCATTAGGTATGACTGACTTCCTTCTGCACCATGTTGATTTCTTCGTGCAGATATAAGACTTTATTGTTCAATAAAATGTAAGTTACTCCAAATGGATTAACGCACTGTTTTGAAAATATGTTCATAATAATGAATTTGATTTTCAGTATTCTATTTTTGACTCAATATTCCTGAAGGGGAAAATATTTCAACATTTTCTGAATAAAACTCTTCCTAGTTTAAATGTAAGATGGTACAGCGAAAAAGCACTTCTGAATTAATGCTCCTTTATAGGAAAAGGATAAACATAAACCATAAAAATAAGCCTTTCTCGTCCCTCCATATCTCCCTTTACAGCGACTTCCCATGCTCGCAGCCATAAGCCCTCTTTCTGCTGCCCTCTCCGATAAACCTGCCGGCCTGGCTGCCTCTCCCTTCCCATGCAGGTCTGATCTGCGAGGCTGCTGAATGCAGACACTGTACTGCACTGTGAATGGACAGCCAGGTATTTTATGAATGGAGCGGATCACGTGCTCCCAGCACCTCCCCGAGCTGATATTTCCCACATAACTGTGTCAACAAGCAGCGAACAGCACATATTAATACAGCAGGTCCTGGAGACCTTCCGCCGTCGGCCGCGGGCCGCAGGCTGGCCCTCGGCCCGGGAGCAGCCGCTTCGGGCGCTCCGCAGGGCAGGTTCTGCCGCAGGTTAGCGGTGGTGACAGCAGTTCTTTTTTCGTAATTTTTTTTTTTTTTATGAATGGAGATTGTGGTATGCAAATGAGAGCGATTCACAAAAAAAGGAAACATGGCGGCGGCGGCGGCCCCGGCTGCCAGTCCCGCGGCGGCTCCCCCCGGCTCGCTCAGCGCCGCGGGCGGCAGCGCCCGAGCCCCGCGTCCCGCTGGGCTCAGCTCCCCGTGGGGCCTGGCCCGCGCCGCTCCCCGGGGACCCGAACGCCGCGTTTGGGGAGCGCAGGGGAACGTGCGCAGGGTTTGCTCGGAAAAAGGCAGTGTAATGAGAAATCCATCTTTCCTGCCAGAGGAGCCCCGTCCGCACCCTGCCTGTCAGCTCGGCTGCTCCCCGGCCGCTCACCGCTACCTACAGATACAATGGGCGCAGCGCTCCCTCCCCACCGCCATGGCCGCGGCCGTCACCGCATCATTCATAAAATCAGCCCGAGCAAACACCGACATCGCAAATCGTAACGCTACGGCTCGGAGACCGCAGCAATCAACTTTAAACTTCCCGATCACAAGAAAAGTTTCAAAATACTTTATATTCCTTTTTCAACGCCATAAAGAACTCGGATGTTTTCTGACAAACATTTATCGCCTCCGACCCAAACGTATTTCAAAGACTGATTACATGGAGGGGAATACAGCCGCACACACAATCTCCTCTGGATTTCCTCCAAACCAGTCACAGTAAAAATATTAAGAGATCCTTGAACTATCCCTTTCCTCTCTGGTGGGTGGGGAGGGGGAAAAAGTCCCAAGTGCTCATTAAAAGAAAAAAAAACCAAAAAAACTCCACCAAGGGAAAAAGGGCTTTAGGGTAGGTTTAAGCTGTATTTACACTGACTGACTCATCCAATTAAAATTCAGGAACAGTTTCCTGCAGGATGAAGCTCCCACACACTAGTTTCCATGTGAAATATCTACAAGTAATAGGATATTATCAGAGGTAGAACGTGCCGACACCTCTGGGCATTTCAGACCCATCCTCCCCCTCGAAGACACCATCGTTACCTGCGCCGTTTTCTACTGGGCTTTAACTAAACCAAGCTTTTCTGGCCGGCAGCTCGTAGCCCTTCCAAACCAAGCTCCTTCACAAAGAGGGAGCTTCTGGGTTTCCATGTACGCGAGCAGAAATGCGCAGTCCGCGCAGGGGGAGGACAGCACACGTACGTGAGCGGGCAAAGGCCCCGCGGGGCGCGGAGCCGAAGGGACGCGTCGAGCCCCATCCCCATTCCGATCCCGGGGCGGAGGGGAGGGGGAGCACAGCCACTTACTCGTTAGAAGTCGCCGTCTCTTCGCTCATTTTCTCCTCACCACGATCCGACAGGCATGCGGAGCAGCACCGACGCAGCCAGGGCGCAGCCAGAACTCACCAGAAACTTCACCATTGTTACCCCCCCCCGGTCTGCCGCCCCCGGCCAGGGCACGGGCCGTGTGGTGAGTAAGGGAGGGGGGAAGGAGTAGGAGAGCGGTCTTTATCCTGGAAACCCGAAATCCTGTTGTCCGGCGGTTCAGCGTATTTCCCCTGTCTTTGGAGACGATGATGATGGTGGTGATGGTGAAGGTAGTGGTGCAAACAGAAGCAAAAACCACGGATCTTCTCCTACTGAGCTGCTCCCAGTTAGAGGGGGACAGAGTTGTGGAGACAAGGGAGGGCTCCCCGCCGCAAAAAGCTGCACCGCACCGTCCTCCCGCTGCAGCTCATCTCCCGCTGCAGCCGCCTTCGTTGCTGCCCTCCTCCTCCTCCTGCTGCTGCTCGGCCGCCTCCCTCCCTGCCCGCCCGCCTCCCGCGCACAGCCGGGGCAGGCGGCGGCAGAAATTCCTCCAGACACCGGAGCCGCCACAGGCCGAGGCAGGCGGGGAGGGAAGGGGAAAAGGCGGGCAGAGAGGCTCGCCGAGGTTCTCCCACCCCCTCCAAAGCGACGCCGAGCACTGCGGAGGGAGGACGCGCCGGCCCCTTGGAGAAGGCTGGCGACGGGGGGAGGGAGGCGTTTTAAACCAGCCTGGGGGTGGGAAGGGGGGGGACGGCGGAGAGCGAGGATGCGTCACGGCTGTTTGTGTGAGGAGAGGCGCGGGGAGGGAGGGAGAGCGGAGCTGCCAGGGCGAGAGGAGCCCTCGGCTGCAGGACGAGGGGGAGAGGAGGGAGAAAGCCCGCGGGGAAGTTCAGCGGCGGCGCTTCCTCCCCGGCAGCAACTCCATTAGCGGCCACTGCCGCCGCCTCGGCTCCTCGCGGCCGCCCCCGCCTCCTCCTCACAGGAAAACTGGGCGGAAGCGTTGACTTCAGGCTCCTTCCGCCGCCACAGCTTGATCCAAAATAACCGCGGGGGAAAGGGAGGCGGTAGAGGAGGGAAGAGCGAGGGGAGGAAAGTAATCCCCTTGACCCGCGCCAGCCACCGGACGGGCCCGCGCCGCCGCCCTCCCCGGGGCGCCCGGCACTGCCCGACGCTCGAGTTTCCTGAAAGTAGTTCCCTCCCCCTGGCGCTGCCTCACGCGCTTCCCGGGGAGCCGCCGCCGCACACGCACGCACGGCGCCGCGGAGGGATACGCGGGCTGGCCGCGGCCGCGCTCCTTCCTGCTCCGAGGGCGCGGGGCCGCTGGTCCCGGGCCCCGCCGGGCCCGGCGGTCTCTGCTGGAAGCTGGGCCCGCAGACCCCCGGGGCCGTCGCCGCGGGCCGGGGAGGGCGTCCCGGGAGTGGGGGGAGAAAACGGCCCCCGGCGGCGAAGGGCCTGGCTTGGGCGCCTGCAGCGGCCGGGGGCGCAGGGCTGGCGCGGCTGAACTCCGGAATCTCCGCCTGCGGGCTGGGCTCCCACTCTTTTGCTACTTTTTAAAGCCGGAGTGAGCGTAGCCGCGAAAGTGCGGCTGTCTCTGGCGAGCGTGGGGGGGGCTTGGTGAAGCGGGAACCTCTGCCCGATACCTGCTCCGGGCCGCTGCTCCCGGAGCGCCCGCCCTCAGCCCCCGGGTCCCGCCGGGACGCGGCGCGGAGCGGCTGCAGTGGCGAGCCGAGGAGAGCGGGCACGGCAGCCCGGCTGCGCTGCTTCGAGCGGTGCCGTGCGAGGCTGTACCAGGGTGCTCTCCGGAGACGTGGAAAAGCGGGGCCCTTTTGTAATTATTTCCGTGATTCTGTAACTGCTGTTCTAAGGGACTGACGGCACGAGAGGGTTTGTGTACGCTCGAGTTGTCCCTTTCTCTAAATGCATGCTGAAATGGAAGCATTTGTAGTTGATTTCGGTAAAGCAGTGAAATCAAGAAGCAGTAGCAACCAAATCCCTTTCAGGAACTTATGTGGTAAATTGTGCTGCCTTGATCTGATCCACTCTGAAAAAGTGGAGCAGAGCTGCAAACCCGGAGGACTCAAAAATCATGAGTCAGACCATCGAGTGAATTAGGTTTTAATAAAAGATTATACTGTGTTTTTGTCTGTCGGTTGGATTTTTATTTCTCCCTTCCTAGTCTTCGGATGCACGCTTGCAAACTGATATATTTCATTGTCCAAACTTCATGGAGAACTCAAAACATAGTGCTGCTGCTGCTGCTATAAGACATCACTTTCCCAATGCACATTCCATTATCCCAGGCTTGCTGTGTTCTTCCTCACTTTTTTTGCAGCTGCTCTCTAAGAACCTTCTCTGTCAGTTGTAATGCCATTTCATTTTTTTTCCTGTAACTGAGTTTTTTTTTCCCGACTCTGGTGGTACTATAGGAGTGGCAATGACCTGTTCACTCTTTCTTTTTGAAAAAGATGGGGCAAGCTCTCCTGGCAATAATAATGTGTCTGAGTCCCACACTACTGTTGTTTGACTTTTTCCCAAGGAAGGGAGAGACAGGAACATGGGAAATCAGGAGAAGAAGTTTTTACCATTTCAAGGGAATCTGGCGTGCCTCATATCACTGAAGGCCAGATTATAAACTTGCATCATTTGATGGAATACCCAGAAGCAGGGTGATATTGCATTTGTGAAGCCTATTTGTTAAGGAAGTCCTTCCTTTTCACTAAGCATATACAGTTTTAGTCAGGTTTTTATTTTGTGGTTATTTAAAGCATTTTAAACAAAATCTATTTTTATAGAAAGAAACCTTTCCTTGCTTACCTAGAAAGCAAGGAAAGACAGGTTTCATTTCTAGATAGTTTATGTTGCAATATTCCTATGGATCAAAATTCCATGTTTCTGTAAAAGGGTTCTGCCATAACTGTAATTGTACCATTACGGTAAACTGCTATCATGCTTTCTCTGATAAAGACACTAACATATTTCAAGTTTGCTTCTTTATGTAGGAGGCTTTGCAGGAAAAAAATTTCTAATTGTTTTGTAAATTTTTTTTTCCAGAGGAGTACATTCAAAAATGGAACTGTTATTCATGGCACATGAACCTCATCCAGATACTAAAAATACACTACAAAACCAATTTTATATAATTTTACAATTTACGTGAAAAGCGTTTAAAACTCAGCTGTAGGCACAATATAATATCCTACTTAGCAGTAAGAATCCTTTCAGAGAACTTCCTGTCTTGTGACTGGCAAGATAATGTGACTTCCTGCTGATTTGTTTCCCATTTTCTTTTGGCTTTAAAGTTGAAATATTTAACATTCTGTTAGTTGTTGTTTTGATTAAGGTAAGTCAATTAACATGATTGTATACAAGAATGCTCAACAGTTTGTCAGATGGTGGTATAGCTCTATTCACTGCATCTGAAGAATGAGACACAATGCTGACAAGATCATTAATCTAGGTGTGTGGTTTTTATTATAATTACTTAAATATATTTAATGTAAAAATTATTTTCATAGTGGAAATTCAATAAAATGAATTGGTTTTTAATATACCACAAATAATTTCAAATCATTTCAGTCTCCTTAAGGTTTTCATGAGCGTCTTTACTGAGAATAAAATGTGTGTTCAGTTGTCAACTGAAAAATGTGCAACTCATCCTGGGCTTCTATTTTCCTGTGTAGAGGTACTAAGAGGTGAAGGATCCACTGCTTCTTCACCTGTGGTAGGCTCTTTGATTTCTGCAAGCAGTCTCATGCAGCAGTATGTGAAGCAGAGGTTTTGCAAGCAGTTTCTCTCCCTTTACTTGCATATCCAAAGAGGACAGGAAATCTGCTCTGATTTGTGTCTCGATTCTGAAATCCTGTTTGTTTGTGTTCCTCTGTCCAGGTTAGAAAGGTTGAAGAACACAGTCCTGGAGTACTGGTATTATTTTGCTGGGCTGCAGTTGGTTTCAGGGCTTTCCAGGTTCGATTCTTTTGAGCAGAATTAAGTAAACAGATGTTTTCAATGCAAATGGTTTATTTCAGTAGTACGTGTGAGTCCTGCCTGTGCAAACAAGGCCGAAGCACGTTAGGCATATGTGTCACTATCCAGACACCTCACACAACTTACTACTTTGTGTCCCAACCAGCACATGTTTTGGGGCCTTGTCTTTGTAAATTCTTTGCCTCTTTGCTTTCTGTTGTTAGAATCTGGAGAATTTAAGTGTTCTGAGTTGAAATCTGGCCACCTTCTCTATGACTTGGAAAAGTTACTTCTAAAAAGGAAAGCTTCTGTTGCTCTATTCGCTAGAGCTGCTGAAATGTATTCACTTTCTGGGTTTGGGTACAGAGGTGACTCCATAGCTACAGACAAGGTACGCTCGCTCACTATGGAATAGGGCAAGTGAGGTTAAAGATCATCAATTTTTACATTGCATTTGATGTTTTGCTATATCAAATGCCTCTTAAGTTGCACGTTACAAAAACTAATTTATGTGTCCATTGCCATTGCTCTATTGTAACATTTTGGTAGCTGTGGAACTTTTGAAATGAGAATGGGGGAAGCAACCATTACTGCTAAAGGAAAATGAAGGTAATGTATGTTATTAGGAAGCCATATAACATACAAGAAGAAATCTGTGTAAGGGTAGTGGGCTGACACTGGCTGGACACTGGGCACCCACCAGAGCATCCCTGTCACCTCTGCAGCTGGACTGGGGAGAGAAAACATAAGGAAAGGTTTGTAGATTGAGATAAGGTTCAGCAGGGAGATCACTCATCAAATACCATCATGGGCAAAACATGCACAAACATGTACAAAACATATACATTTGGCCCAGTCTTCTTACTCACCATTCCTTGAAAGGGTTCCACGTGTGTCCGTGACAGCTCTGATGAAAGAAGTAGTTAGGAGTGGCCACGGAATGTAGCAGGACTCGGAGTCTGTGGCAAAAGCATTATATATAGATGTATTATGGCGGTTAGGTTGCATAATTCTGATCTGCATGGCATTCACATCTTAAAATCCATAATAGGATCAGCGGAAGTTAAGTAACGCAATCCCGATTAGTCAGTGATTGCAGAACTTAAGTGACCAATTCATAGCTCTAAGTCCTAAATATGAAAGTTTTGAACTCTGCCTCCACAAAACACCGTGATGCTTATGTTTTTGTCCACATGCTAATGACACATTTACAAAAAATGAAGGTCTGATGGATGTTCTGCCATTTTGAGGAAAATTATTAGAGGTAATTTGGGAATTTCTTCTGCAGTAGCTTTCATTCACAATCCCAGTGTGAGTTAAAACACTGGGTGGTCACTACACACATCTTAATAAGGATTTAGCTAAACTGAGCTGATTAAATCTATATTAGTATATCAGCAAAGTCAGATTTTGTTAAGTTCTAAGCAGGAATCCTATTACTGCACATGGGATAAAATAATTATTTGTTCCACTTGATGCTACTGGCTCAAAAAATGTTTTCCAGCAAGATACAAAACAATGTTAGAGTCAAATCCTTATCAATTCTAATGTATTTGAGATGGATCTAACTCATCAGAATATCAAAGTTTCATAAATTATTCCAGTTAATGATTTACAATAACGTAGAACTATCTGGATAGAAATTACTGCTATGTGTTGGAAAGATGAAGACTCAGGTGGGAGGATGGGGAACACATCTTGTGATGTTGATGTGTTGGCAGATGTGGTTGATGTGCACAGCAGTTGCAGTGGTGATCTGTGGTATCAGTTGTTCAGGATGATTATTCTATCCTTTTTGAGCATGCTCACAGGGTGCTTTGGGATTAGTATATGTTTGATTTTGGTGATATCTTACATGCTCTAAGGCCACTTAGGACAGCATTGCTACTGAAACAATCAACCTCACCTTCCTCCTACTCTGTTCCCTTCCCTATCTGGCACCTTAGGTGGCCCAAATATCTGTGTGTTGGGCAGTGCAGTTCACTGGGATGTTCACTTGGATTCAAACTAGCGTGGGAAAAATGTCCTGATTAGTCTTTCAGTATTTCCAGCTAACCATGCGACTAGATAAACACTCGCACTTGACCAGGAATGGAGAACATGGCGTGGGGAGCAAGAAGATGGTGATAGTGCAAAACTGCTCTTTATGGAGGCAATGGGGAGTTGTGCCAGCCTAAAGTGTGGCTTGGTACAAAATTTGGGTAAATCCAAGGAAGAAAACAGACTATTTAAGTACACTGAAAAAGGCTGCAATCTCATTTGTTCACAAATGGTTGTGCTAAGAAGTAATTATTCTGTGAAGAACATGCAAAAATCTTATTTAGAATATTGTTCTTAATTTAATATAAGCTTTCATAAGTTTATATTTTTTTCTTTTACTTTTTGACTTTTTATGGTCAATAGTCACCTAGAAAATCAGTTCTCAGGATCCTCCAAAGGAAAAGCCCCCCAAATATTCAGAAATTACAGTGATACCTGCTGGCCAGCAACTGGGGACAGATTCATTGCAGTCATTTCAGCCCATATGAAATAGGAACAGGAGACACATTTCTGTACCATATGCAGAAATGTGCTGTCTAGGGCAAACTGTGGCCTAATGCACTGAACACAGAATGACCCATCAGCAGTCGTGGATCTCCTGCCAGCCCTGCAACCATGTTTTGTGCAGTCTTTGGCAATTAATTTAAAATATTTCCAGGGTATGGTGTGTCGGAGCAAGAGCTTGCAATGTAGTTGAAGAGATTTCGGCTGAGATGCTGTGGTCATTTTAATGCAGACCTTTAATGCATCTCAGGGCAAAGATGGGTAAGTTTCAACTTAGCACTGCAGGGAGTTCAAGCAGACCTGTTTCTTTTTCAGGAAAATGAACAAGGAGCATTTACACAACCGTTTAATATGTTCGGTCAGGAGGAAGTAAGTTCCTACATCATTTGACTTCCATGGGAGGATAATTCTTATTCCACCCTGATTTCCCTCACTTCTAGAAATGAGAATGGAAATATCCACTCTATTTTTAAGGGTCCCTCAGATGTGCAAACAGATACATAATTCTCTCAAGCTTTTCTGGTCTGATAGAAAGAAATCGGGAATGGATAAGCAAGGTCTGAATGGAGTGTTAACTCAAGTTCAAGTGAATGTTGCACATAGTCTTTGCTTTAGAAAATAGACTGCACAGTAACAGGATAGCAAAGAGGAAAGGAACTTGCCTTCTACCACCTCAGGTGCCCAGTTACTCCAATATCTTCTTCCCCCATGCTTATTTTTGCCATTTCATCAAAATAATTTAGTTTAAAAGAATGTCCAGAGAATTTCTGCACTGTACTTGTTTATTTTCCTACAAATGGTCTTGTGCTGCAAACCAAGGTGATGACTACTCTGTATGTGCCATTATTTCTAGAAGCCATGCATAGTTGTGCTAAATTAACTAATGACATGATTGTCCCATCAAACAAAGTCAATCATTATACATGCATGCTGCCTCTTGGAGAAAAGCTTTAACTTGGAGAAGTATAACAGAAGTCTAAAACACCAATATAAACCTATTTAAAAATCAAGCATCCAGTATTGATGAGTTTTTTGGTACTTATACTGCATGTTTCCATTCCTACTTTATTACTGCAAGTTTCCATTATTACTTCTTTACTATGGAGCAAATTCATGCTTTTATTTTAGAAAAAATACCCTCTGTATTTCATCTAGAGTAGTGGAGATTATGAATATTACCTTAGAATTGTAGTCTGCTTCAGATATGGGCTATTTTTAATTCAACTTGCCTAAGAGATTTCTTTTTTTTTTCCCCACAAAGGACTTGAAGGAAAAAGTCCTGTTGCTTACTTCCCCAATTCAAGCTCATCATGTGTAACCCTAAAAATTCACTGCTCCTAGTTATCAGCACTGGGATGTATTTCTGGTTTAGGGACTAGCTTAGACCAGACACTCACCTTTTAGATGGGCAAACAAACCCTATTTAAGAGTACTTTCTACGTTGTAAAAGATGATCAGTCTGGCAAATGGGTATAATACTCTAGGGTCTCTCAGATCCTCTATTGCTCTGATGTCTCCCAGCTGAGAAATAAAAGAAGGTCTTGATTAGCAGTGTTTATTAAAAGCCCTGTGGCACTTTTTGCCCAAGCTGACTATAGATGGGTAATCACATCAATGGTTACATAACAAAGATAAACATTTCACGGCATTATAAACTCTCCTGCTGTGAAGCACCAGCCACCCACCAACTGCCTGATTTTAGGAAGAGCCCTCTCTATTACATAAGTGTTCAGTATGGGGGTTTCTTGCACCTGCCTCTGAAGCATCTGGTACTTGTCACCTTCAAAAACAGGATTCAAGACTCGATGGACAACTAATCTGAGCCAATCTGGCAATTTTTATGTAACCAAAGGCTCTTTGTGGCAGGGGGACATGTCATAGTTCTCACTGATGTATCTGCTGAGTTCCCAGGGCTATTTAAAATGTGTATTATATGTTCTTCCTTAAAAGTTCATTTTTAGGCTGCTTGATACAAGGTAATATTATAGGAATCACTGTACAAATGTGTGAGTGGGACTGTATTCATATGTGTGATTGTGGGTGACTTTTAAGTACATTTCTGTTCATGAAGAAGCAATGAATTGCTAGCAGAGAAAGTGGGAGTACTATTACATAAGTTGGAGCTATTCAGGATATCTTTAACTCGTTCTCATATGCTTGTGCATTTTTCCTCTCCTTGCAGAAAGTGCAGAACAGGTGTAACTATTTAACATCGGCTGTATCTCACCCTGGATTCAACTCCTCCCTGCAGTGTTAGTGTGGATTCCTGATTGCTCTCACGAGCAGATCACACAAATGTTACCAAAATGCTTGTGAAAGAATTTGCACAATAAATTTGTACCAATGGACTTCACGATTTATAAGAAAAATTTTAGATACCTTCTAAAATCAACATCAACTGAATGAAGTAACATTTTTGATTTCAAAGCAATCTGCAAATAGGAAACATGCTAATTTTCAAGCAGATATATTGGGGCTCTGGGATGGTACATGGTCATAATAAAATCAACTAATTTTCTGTCTAGGCCATATTTAAATCTCATTGATGTTTCTAAGAGTTAAGCTCATACATACAGTTAATGACATTCTTGACCTCTTTGGGGCTTTAGGATAGTGTAACTGGCTGCCTGTATTAAAAGATGTCTAAGCATTTCCTAAACAATTGTCTTGTAGCGCACAGCAACAGTGCATTTTATTTTTTATTAAGCAGAAATATTTTACCGTGGGGCATTAGATGCTGTATACATGTTTCTTGGTAACGATATTTAATATTTTATACATCAGTTGAATCTGAAACTCTCCAACCAATAGACTTCTTGAAAAGCTCTCCAAACATTTTCGCCCATTGCTGTGGATTCCAAATGTATTGGCTCTTTGTCTTTTTCCTGGTTGCACTGATTGCAACTGTCACTGAGTCACACAGCTTGTGTTGGGCCTGCAGCCAAGTTGATTACAACAACAACTTGTGAACCATAAAAAGGTAGTCTCAGATCTCAGAGAGAGCTGAGTTATAAAGAAAAAGGACACACTTAATCCTTCGGAAAAAAGACTGGACTCAGTAAATGCTTTTGCATTGTTCTCTATACTTTCTCAAGAATAATTTAGTTATCAATGGTGAAATTAATGCTTTTGAGACATCACAGTCAGCTACAAATGGAGAAGTTGTTGAAGCTGTCTGTAGTCTGTCAGATGTTAAGGCAGTACCTGTTAGTGGACAGAGCACAGACACACAAGTTTCGGGACAAATGTGCCAAAAAAATGTATTAGTTCTTTTCAGTGTATTTCAGTGTTACATGGGCATGTTAGTAAAATGCCAGCTCACCAGCTCTCTAGGAATATTTGACATCTCCAAGGTTTAAACAATAAAACTAACAAATTTCTTTTTATAGTAACATTTTATACAATGGGTGGTAAACATACCAAGTAGGAAGGAATTAAACTGTTGGCTTTTGGGAAGCCTTGGAAAACACTGTATTTAAAATAATATCACAACCTTTTTGGATCCAAAAGGGATGGCTGAGTCCCCATCTTACACAGCACAGCATGGCACACATAAATCATTTGGGCAAAAATAGTTGACTTCCAGTATCTTAACCCATATATTTTATTTGATCAGTTCAGTGAGTTTGGGTATATACATAAAGGATTAAAGAGTTCAGTTACCCTGCTGAAACATCAATTCAAAAATGAAGTTTTGCATAGACAGCTGAAAGAATTCTATAAAGTAATAAGGACAAAAAACCCTCAGTTAACTTACGTGGCTCTGCTCAAATGAGCACCTATGTTAGATAATTTCTCTGTTGTACAGACCTGTTAGTGTTAGAACAAACTGCTGTGTTAGAACAACCCTATGTGTTTCTGCTCCATACTTAGTGGGAAGCTGGTCTCTCTCTTCCTTCCCTAATTAAGAGAAAACACCTTAATATCCAGCCTAAATCTGTTTGTTCAATCTATTCAGATTATACCCATGTGTTCTTATGACAGCACTCTCTGCTACTTTAAATAGTTATTTCCCCCCTTGATATGTTTAGTCCATCATGGTATCAGTCTCCATACTCTGGATGAACCAGACCAGTCTTCCATTTTCTTCTCATATGCCTGGCTCTCCATTTCCAAGACCAGTTGAATAGCTCACCTCTGCAACTACTCTAGCTTGAATTCATTCTTCTTGAACATGAAACACAGTAATTGTGCAGAACAGTTCATATGAGTTATTGCCAGGGTTCTGTGCTAATGATATTAATCCTTCCCTATCCCTGATATAGCCTATGAATGTATTTCTCTTTTTTTGTTTTTGGTTATAGCAGATTGGTAGCTCAAATAATTTTGTATCCAGTTGATGTTTACATGTCCTTCTCCTCCTGGGTCTACTCTAGCTGAAAAGCTTGGATTTTGTGGTAAAACTTTTGTTCTTAGTTTCAAAATGCTTGATTTTAGCATTTGAATTTCATTTCTGCTACTCCAGGCCTCAAAGTTTTTCTGGTGCAATATCTCCCTTTGATGCCATTATTTTGCTTTGTCAGTCCATCTCATAACCACAGCTATGAGTTTTTCCAGTGACGTCTACATCCATCCAGATGCAAGTAGGACTAATCCAAGAGCCATGCTTTAGGAACTGTACTTGCTGCCTTTTTGCAGCTCGATGATTTCCTTTCAACAATTGATGACAAACATCTGCACTTTGTAAGGTGGCATGGAGACCACTGCTCCTGCATATCTTTTAAAATGAGATTTGAAGAGGTGTTTTGTAAACAGAAGTAGAGACAGGATAACTGGTTTGTTTTTTTTTCCCCCCCAAAGATATTAGAATTATCATTCAAGACCTTAAAGCTATTTCTTTCCATCAGATTTCCCCCTGGTACCTCAGTCTGCTAACATTTGTAGGCCGTTTACTAGTTTATATGAGAGCATTTTAACAACTTCAGAACAATTAAGGGCAAATAAATTATTAATATTCGGATTAAGTATAAAGAAGTGTGATCTGATTTTGCTGCCTCATCTGATTTAGAATTCTGACTAGAAGGCATCAGAAAACCTTCAGCATGTCTCCCCTTTCATCCAAGTTTGATTAAAAAGCTATGGAAGTAAAATTAAAAGCCTTTGTGAGGGAGAAGGTTGTCAGGTTCATTCAGATCCAGAAATTCAAATGTGTCTTGGAACAGTAAAGCAGAAACCACACTTAGTTTCAGTTTAATCTGCAAATCACAAAGCTACATCAGAACTAGCAACAATTTATATAATTCTTTACAGTTTCGTTATACAAGGCAAGACATAAAGAGTAACATCCCCTCTCTGCTTTCTCTCATTCTTTAGGTTGTAAACTGTTTGAGGTAGGGCTTGTTTTAAGATTATTCTGTTTCCACAGTGCTTGGAAAAAAGGGCTCTTTTTCTTAGTTGGCACTATTGTAAGAAACACCATTTCTGAAGAAGTATGGACAAAAACTGCCCTGTTGTCAATGAATCATGGATAATAGTAATGCTTTACATATTTCCTCTTAGCCTCCACATTCTGTAAGGATAAAAAAAATCTCCCACTGTAAATAACAAAGTACATGTATTTGCCGTACAAAGAACAGTGTTCAGTTAATTTAATAACTAAATCCAATTCACAAATATATGAAAAAAATTAGTAAGGTTTTAGAAACTATTTTTAATTCTTTCCATTGTACACACCAGCTGCAACATATATGATATGACATTCCTACATCTCTGATCTTCCCTGAGAAGGGAATTTTAAACCCTATTCTTGATTTTCTGAGATTGATTAAAATGCTTCAGCACAGCTGAATTGTGCAGGTGTAAATTGTCTGTGTGTGGGAGGAAGAGACAGAATTGCTTCTCTTCAGCCTGATCTGACTTACACTACAGCAAACAGCCTTTTCTCCTTTGCAAAATGTGTGGTAGTTAAGAAGCATCCTGCTCCTCTTGTGATCTGGTGTACTGACAGAGTGTTTCCAGTTATTCATTCTAGATGGAAATGCAGACAAGTACAATGAAGAACACATGGCTGGAAATGTGCTCGGGGTTTTTGGTTGAATTCTTCCATTGCTGAATCAATCTTCTAAATGCTTGTGAAGTACTCTTGGTTTTAAAATGTCTTTCATGCACACACGCGCGCGCACACACACACACACACACACACACACAAACACACTGATTCACGGACACAGATGCACACACACACACACACACACACACACACACACACTGATTCACGGACACAGATGCACACACACACACACACACACACACACACACTGATTCATGGACACCCATGCACACACACACACACACACACACACACACACACACACAC
>WAAE01012296.1:0-54759 GCA_013400495.1 Nicator chloris | reverse complement strand
TCTGCCTAAGACTCACACACACAGAAACACACTGATTCATGGACACCCATGCACACACGCACACACGCACACACACACAGAGACACAAACACACTGATTCACAGACACGCATGCATGTGTAGCCATGCACACATACACATACGTGTGTATGAACACATATCTCGTGCATGAATCACACTTGGCCAGGTTGAAAGGGACCACAGAGGGTCGTCTGGTCCAACCTCCCTGTCATCCCAGAGCTCATGGCACAGGGCTGTGTCCAGACAGTTATTGAACATCTCCAGTGGGAGAGACTGCTGTTCCAGCGCTCGGTCACTCACACAGTAAGGAAGTTCCTCCTCATATTCAAGTGGAAGTTCCTGTGCATCAGTGTCTGCCCATTGCCTCTTGTCCTATTGCTTGGCACCACTGAGAAGAGTCTGGTTCCATCCTCTTGACCACCTCCCCTCAGACAAGGTTCCTTCTCAGTTGTCTCTTCTCGAGGCTGAACAGGCCCAGCTCCCTCAGCCTATCCTCAGAAGAGGATGCTCCAGCTGTTTCTGAAAATTTGTATCTCAGTTGTTCTTGAAAAGTTAAGCATTTCAAAATTAATAAACATTTTCAGCTATTTTTTGTCCAGGACGTTATAGCTGCTTGGTAGGCTCTGATGTTGCTTGTGTCAGAGTGTCTACAGTTCTCAAAATCTGGGCTTTGTTGTACTGGCCATCGAATGAGCACGTAGAGAACAATCCAGTAAGAAGTGGAAATCCAATCCTGTTTAAAGACAGAAACGGGAGACACCTACAGCTGTTATCTGTCTGTTGCCTGGAATTGGCTAGGGAGACTAGGTTGTGAGTGAGGCACCTAGATCATCAGAGGCTCGAGGATATGTGTTGTATATTTTTTTTCTGCTATGATTAGCCCAAGGTTGTACTGAGTCCCTGTGGTAAGAGCATGAATTGATTCTAGATCTTGTGATTTCACTCTGATATGTTAACTGCACATTATTCTCCTACTGTTACTAGAAAATGTGTACCTGAAAATGCTGCGTATCTGAGATTGCTGGGAACTGTTATTTAGCTTGACTGGCTATGCATCAATTTAGAACAGTAAGAGTGGGCATGCTAAAAGTGGATTGGTAAAGCATTTTGGGAAGGTAAAGAATTAAACCTCGAGAGAACATCAGAGAGTGAAACTTTCTTGGAAGTCAATGGAGAAAGCAGCTGACGGACATATATTTTATACAGAAATCCACCTAGTGTGCAGAACCAAATGTTAATGTAAAAGCAAATAATGTTTTTTCAGTCATTTAACTAGAAAAGTGCTGTGCTCAGGACACACACTCCTGGTGAGCTGCAAATGGCCATCCAGTGAAAAATACACTTGGAGCATGTTCTTTGGACTCTTGTCTTTTAGATTACCATCAAAGAAGTCTTGAGATACCATCTTTTTGCTGATATGCTCTCCTGAATCAACATAATAATAACCTCTGTTAAAATAAAAACACCACCTGAGAACCAGTCTTATAACCATTGTTCAAAACAGATAAAGTAAGTTTATCTGCAGGAATGAGAAGGAGTCAGGCAAAACAGTCATTTAGTACATTTGTCTATTTTTTGTCCCCTATGTCCTGAAACCATTAGAAAAATTTTGCTTCATTTTGTATTAATGATCTGATGGGATAAATGATTTTTGTTAGAGTTTTAAAAGTGCAGGAATAAACAAAATGGGACAAAGACATAATAGAAAGAATGCAGGAGGCCATTTTTCTTGATGTGGTGCTAAGTTTCTTAGTACTTATAAACTTTCAAAATCAGCTGCTGAATTTTGAGGTGGAGAACTTGATTACAATACATAGCAATAAGCTTTTTCTGGCTTTTATTACTTTAGCATTTATGTAGATGACATTGACTGTAGCAGTTAACTTGGACTTTCAGGCAGTCTTTGTTTATGGCCTATTGTTCCTGGATGTATTTTCAAGTTCTATGCCATGTGAGTCTTATTGTTAGGAATTTTCCATGCTTCACTGTATTACTGATCTAACAAATATTACAAAATTCCAAATATGCATATGTTTACATATACATTTCCAGTTTTGCTTTTAGAAATGCTGATGTGCTTTGTATGGCTTATAGAAGGCTTGGGATCAAATTTCTGCCCGTTGTGAGAATATAAAATTATATTATTGAGAAACGTAAGCTTATGGCAGGCATAATTATATGACATGTGAAGAAATCATTTTCTTCTAGACTACAGGAAATAGTCTCTTTGATATCTGCCAACCCAGCAGTGCAAGGGATGTCTCCAAAGGAAAGACACCGTTACGGGGAATATGTGGTTTTGCAATGATTTGCTAAGAAACACTGTCCAGATCTCATGGTTTAGGTACAAGGCAGCCCTGAAGCAGTCTGACCTTGGGACCAACAGCTTTAGGACTTTGAGAATGCAAAAGGAGCTGCCTCTTGCTACTACTAATCTTCTGAACATGTCAGCTGCATTCAGCTGTGTTCAGCTAGATCAGGATGTCTGTCCTTTAATCATTCCACATCGCATTTTCCGTTCTTCAACGGTGTCAATGCTTTTATTTGATTTTCCATTAGCAATAGAGTTGTAATCAATGGCTTTCAAGATTGGTGAGTGGCTGACATTTGCTTTGGGATTACCTCAAACTGTGAGACCATTACTGTCTCCTATGTTGGCCATGAGTATATTTCACTGATCATATGTGCTAGCTATTGTATAGTGACTGCTTCTATTAAACGAAACACATGGAAGAAACGTTGCCAGCATCTTAATGAATCTTCTGAGAATGATCTTTCATTTTCAAATCTACCACTTACATTTCCATAGACTTTCATCATTAGCTCACAGAGAAGGTAAAGAAATATGAAGCCCAAGATCTGGCGAATGCCCTTGCTTTCCAAAAAACACTAAGATTCTTCAAACACTGTAGACCACAGAAAATTTATTATGCAAGTCAAGCTATTTTAAATGAAAAAGTCAGATGAAAAAAAAAAAAGCTGTTGTACAATTATATATATTTATGTTTCAAATGTTCTCATGGGATTCAGGAACAGAATAGATGCTGCTCTCAAATTACTCACAAGATTGCTATAGAAGTCATCCTGCTATTCTTAGAAACAGTTCTGAGAACATTTCTTTTGCTGCACCATCACGAATAAATCCTACTTCATCTCAAAACCCACAGAGACTCAGAAGCCCTTTCTGTGCCACCTTCAGATGGATCAGGATACCCCATTCCATCATTTTGGATGAATCACTGGATCTTTCCAAGCAAGATTGTTACTGACACATAGCTACCACCCAGGTAAAAGAAATGGTGCGCTCTCCTCTTACTGCTGAGTGAATAATAATCAGCTGGAAAAAGCAGTAGCAGGTATCAGGCAATACAAGAAAGGCTAGAAAGTCAATATTAATCAGCCAATGTGATGAAGAACAGAACTGGAGTATTTTTCTCTAGCTTCAAATAATTCTCTTTATCTTTAATATTACATAGGAGTCTCTTTACATAAATCATGGTTCTCAGGCTGCACCTCAAAAAATGTGATCAGCATTTAAAATAAAATCCCTTTCAGTCTGACTGCAAATAATATTTTAGAGAGATCCCCTATAGAGGATCAGACTAATTCTACTCCTATTTGTATCTATTTGAAAGCTTTATTTTTAGATTTTAAAACTATCCCTGATTTGGTTTCACACTTTTCTGATTTAGTGTTCTCTTTTGCCATCCGTTTCCCCGTTTCAGATATTTCTCTCCCCCTTTTTTTTTTTCCTGCCCTTTTCTTCTGTGACTCATTCTTCTATGTATACTACACATCCTTTTCCCCGAATAGATGTGTCTGGTAACTCTTACATGGAAACTAGAATTGGTGAAAATTGCAGTAATGCACCTGAAAAAGCTACAAAATATTAAGATTTTCATAATGGTATCACTGAAAATTTTATTTTCTACTTTCAGTAAACTTCCTCTACAATTTATTAGTTATCTAGTATATTTAGCATGATATATGAATCTCTCAGGTTTTGTAATGCAAAAATACATGAGTAAACAAGTCTTAAGGATCAGGAAGAGGAATTACATCTTCAAAGAGAACAGAAATGTCCACTAAGTCTGGCAGGTTACTAATGAGCCATTGGACTATCTGCATGAGAAAGCCTTCCCTAGTAAAACCATGCAGTCATATGGCACAGAATATTCCTATGAGGCATCTGCTTGGGGTTTATTTTACCACTTCCATGTTGTGCTATTTTGGCATGACCATCATTAGGCTTTTGAGGTCTGAAACAAACCTACAATAAAATGCTATTTATTCAGTATAGTTATAAAACACTCACAGCATGAAATCCATCACTGCCTCCTCATACACCACAAGTTAGGAAATGGTGTGGGATCACATTAGCCTGTTGCTATTTTCTTACTATAATTTGATTTTTTCAGCTTTTTAAAAACTATTTTATTTTTATCTATTAATTTTTTTATTTACAATCCTTGTATTTCCAATAGAGGAGGGTGAGCTACCAGAAGCTAACACACAAAGAACTCTTCAAGATATATGAAGATAAGGCAAAAAAGAGAGAAGTCTGAGGAGAAAAGTGTTACATTCTTTGAGAAGACAGTAGGGAAACCCACTGTTAAAATGCAGCTTGTGCCCCTTCTTCTTACTCTCATTTAAAGAGGTGCAGTATTAGATGCTATCTGACAATAGAAAACACACAAACGCAGATCTACACGTGCAACTAATTTAATCAAAGGGATGGGAGGGGTGACTAGAACGGACCAAATGCCAAAACCAGACTTTGCCACAAGAAAAAGTGGAACTCAGAATGGAGTGGGTAAAAAATTTAGTCCATATGGTTTCATTATTGATGTTCAATGTCTTTGTCATCTGCTAAACACAGGGAGATGCAACTTGAAGTATGTTGTCCTAGTTGAACTTTGACGGCTTCTTTCCCCATGTTTTTCTTTAAAGAACAATAAATCACCAAGGGCTACTGCATAACAACATTTCCTTATTATTCAAGTAGAGGCTGTACTTCCCATCACCTCCAAATGTAGCTTGACATAGAGTGCACAGAGAGAAGGACAAGGAAGCATGGGGTGTTGCTTACCATGCAGTAAGATTGGCCAGTGGCCTGTGGCACCCAGGGGAAGGCTTTAAACAACATAATTTTTCTTTTAATCCTGAAAAAGATTCAGTAGTAAAACCACATTTTTGGTGCAAATGTCCTTGGATCAGGGTAAGCTTCCTGCTGGTGGGACACATGCACGAGACTGTGCTGAGCTTGTCCAGGGAAAGTAGTAGGAGTTGCCACGTTTAGGGAACTGGGCCAGGCAAGTTCTAGGAAATGGACCTTGTAGTTATGCAGATGAGATATTTTCCTCCTGACCAGAAGTGTTTTCTATATCCCAGATTCTCTTGGATTATAAAATAAGTATATTGGAAGACAGGGACAGACCCTTTGTTGCCGTTCCTTTGGGATCAGGAAGGAAAAATGAGCAGGAAGTACAAAACAACCTAGAATTCATGTTTTTAGCATTCAAATAGTGCTTAAATAGTTAATAGTTACTACCATTGCCATTAGTTCTCATGAGCTAGAACTTCAGCTCGGGAGTCATGCAGCCCAGCAGCATTGCCAGCAGTCTTTTTCTTGGGATTTCCAGGATTGCAGGATGTAGGATGGAGGGGCCATGGGACCTGACTGGCAGGTACTACAGCACAGGTGTACAGTGAACAGCACAGAGCTCGTCCTGCAGGTTGTCTTCTTGTTGTTCTAGTGCTTTATCACAGTGGGACGTGTTTTTCCCCAATATGAGAAATAAATCTAAGTCACAGTTCTCTTATTACTCAAGTGGGATGAGCCATACGTGTTTAATATCAGTGCTGGCATTTTTGGAAAGCATTGTAGGTTGTGTTTTCTGCTGTGTTCAGAATTCTCATCCGTTCAATAAAACAGTTTCTACCCCTGTCCACTTCCCCAGGCAATCACAATTGCCAATTTACCAATCAAAATACTCTAGATCTTTTGAGCATCTTCCTCTCAGAAAAGGCGTTATCAGATTTAGTGCCAAGCTTCTGCTTGATCCAGTCACACATTCTGATCAAACTTTCAGAGCTGAGTAAAGCATTAAGTACACTTCTTCCAGTATTCATTCTTTAGTGAATTATTCAGTAAGTCTAAAGCAGTAATTGGCTGCTGTGTCTTGTGAAAGATAACCTCCCCCTCTGCTGAACCACAAGTATGAATATTGAAGGAGCCATCTAACTCAGACTCAGGCAGATATGATTGGTTTGCAGGGGTTTTTCAGGTGGACCAATAGCTAACATCTCCACTTATGGGCAAGAACATTTCAATTTGCAAAAGGATTAAACCTCCAATTGATGTTTACATGAATTTTACCAGCAGATTTAACAGGATCAAAATTAGGTCTCAAACAAAGCATTTAAAATCTAAGCAAATGCATTTTCACTACCCAGATTTTTATCATGTCTCTGTTATTGGTTGCAAATAAGTTCAAATCAATGAAAGAGAGAGTATCTGTCATTTAGCTCTCTAAGAAAGGTGCTTGTATGTAAGCTGCAATTTGCACTGCCTTACTTCAGTAAAATCTGTGAGTAGCTCTCATCAGTGTGGAGCTATACCGTGCTCTAGAGCGGTCTAATCAAGTGCCAATTTTAATTTCCAGATCAAAACTGTTTATTAGACATTCAAGAGCAAATCCATATGCATGCAAAAGCCTGATTTTTAAAGGAACTCTAATGACTTAGAAATAACCCTGGTTATTAGGAAGGAAAATAAACAAGCCCCCCAGCCTGGAAGTAAAAAGTATGTACCCAGGCTGAAATTATTCTAAGTTTGGAGAGAAATTTAAATATTGCCTATAATTTCATGCAAAGTGGTTAAAGTGTTACCATTATAGTTCCAAATGTTTGCCCTGTCTCTGCATGGGTGTAATGACAGTCAGGTCTCAGCTGATCAGAATAATTGAATCATATGGTGATAATACAGCAAGTAAACATTACAAGCAGAATCATATAATTTCTTTCATTAACTCTGTGCAGCATATTCTCTGGCAGAGTATAAGAATGTCAACAAAATGCATAACACAACACCTTATCATGCAAATATTACACATGTAAATAAACTGAAACCCGATCATTTAATTAACAATTATCTTGCAGTATAAAAGACTTTAAATACAATGAGTATATTAAAATATACAGTAAATATTTCCTAAATTTGAAATCCACATTTCGTTCAGCAGGCAGGGACCAACCCTGTGGGTCATATTATTATCCTGGCACTTCTGCTTCCTAGCAAAGGTCAGTAAGATTGGCTGGACTGATAAGACGGAAGGGTTACAAATTTAGAAAGCCTTTTGTGGATTGGATATTTATGTGTGGTTTCCAGTTTTCATCTTAATGTATGTGTGTCTTTCTGTGCACACATATGCACATATAGAATAGAAGATGGAGAAGAATGTTGTAAAGTAACTTGTAAATGAGTAACTTGACAGGACACTTGCATACAAAGAGAATGCTGCCTACCTTAAGTGCTAGGCCAAAGCTGTCCCTATATGTATCTATAGGTGGACCTACAGCTTTGCCATAATGGAGGAGCCCGTGGTGACCGTGGTTTTTACAATGAGGACAGCAATGTTCAAATAAGCCCCCTTAAGGTGGATTTGGGCAAGCTCATTTAAGGAGTTTGTATGCTGCAATACAGTTACTAAGGGTTTCAGGAAGTGCTTCGTTTTGGTTACAGGATGGAAAATAAATTAACTAGTTTTATTAATGAATGAAAACAATTTTGAGCTGGTAATATATCCAAAAAACTCCAAAATCCATTTCAGAGTTTCATAGTACAAACAGTCATCTTTTATAACTTAACACAAATACATTACGAACTAATGCCTGACCAGGTCTGTATTTCTAAAATGGAGCTTTACAATCACATTGTACCTCAAGAAAAGACGTGCAGGGAGAAAAGCTTTTCTTACTCTGATGTCTGTCAGTCTCCACATTAGTCACTCTTCTTTCCTAAAGATCAGCATTGAGTTGCTTATGTGTTAGCACTTCTCTTAACATTGTTTTAAAGCATTCAAGAAGTACATCCTACAGAAGCTGCTGCTGGTAACAGGCTTAGCTCTAAATGAAAAGTTGAAACAGTAGTTTTCTCCAACAAAAATCAGAGAACCAAGCTGAGTTTTGGTAGTGCTTTAATCACAGTAATCTACGGACATCCATGCTGCTCTAAGTCAGTACACATTAGTTTTTGTCCAGTAACCCAACTTTTGTCAGGTCTGACAGACCTTTGGGTATCCTTGGTGCTCAGAAACTGGTGTTTGGCACATAAAGGAAATAATAACACATACCACTGTTGCTATCACTACTACTGAAATAGACAAATGTAAAACATGCATTTATGACAAAAGCTTTCCAGCACTGAAAATTATTCCAGAGATGAACAGAGTTACAAGTCTGAAAAGACTGGAAGTTTGAATCCAGCCAGTCTGGTCTCAGCACCTTCCTTGGTGTTTTTCTTGCTGACTTTCAGATGCAAGGTACTTTTCAAATTTTCTTCTCAGTCCTGGCTGTTTTGATGATGATGAAGAGTGAATCTAATATCTTATAGTGCCCTTTCTGTACCCCTGAGCCCACATTATTACCAGTATTTCATGCTAGGGTTGTAAGATTTAGCTTAGAATATTTGTACAGTACCTTGGAGGTTTTATGCAAAAGGCATAGTGGAGACAGAAGTTACTTTCCATAATGAAACTTCTATGAAGATCCTTTGATACTGCAAAACATGATTTAATTCTTCCTATTTTATAAGTCAATTAAAAATAAGGAACTAAGTTCTGACTTATTTAATGACTACAGAAGCACTTATAACACAGATATTATGCTACTAACACAAAATAATGAAGTGACCATGTTCAAATTTTTTTTTCAAAAAAAGCTCTTTCTAAAGCAAAGTTAGCACTAGTAACTGGCTTAAAATAAGTTGCTTTTCTTTTTTTTATAAACATAAGATTATTTCTAAACCCTAATAATAGAATCTTTGGCCCAAAGCAACATGATAAGTAACTAAGCTGCAAAATAAATAAAAATATAACCCCTTTTTTGTGTGTGTGAATTTGTATGTTTTATTCCATAGACCATGTCATATAACCAGAATAGTTCATGCCTTGGATTTTCTTCTTCAAGTTCTGTTTGCCATTGCTCTTTATGGGGAGTAATATTTGTACTGGAACTAACTGAATGCAGAGAGTATAAAGTAACATCTCCACATTTAGGAGCATTTTATACCCAGTTTAGGCTGCATTTGTGCAATTGTTATGCAAGAAATAGGAGTGAAGCCCTTCAGCTGTAAAAATGGATGATCCAGCAAATTATGGCTTATATGAGTCACACTTTGCTGAGCAGATTTTTGATCTTAACGACTGTCTACACGATCCTGAGAAAGCATCCTGAAGGAAAGTTGTAAGTGAAGTAACTCTGACCCATTGCATCCCTGCTCTGTTGGCAAAAACTAAATGCTATCTATAGCCAGCTTATAAACTGGACATGTTCAAATTCAGGTGTGTTTGGCTATGACAAAACCCATACTTTCAGACTGGTTGTCCACATACATAAGCCCAGCACAGGTAAATAAATCTGCAGCACAGAATGATTTTATTTAGCAAATCACTAATTTATCATTGGGACAACCAACCAATTTCAGCGGTTAGGCTCGTGACCTAAGCTTTGCATAGAAATCTTAGGTGGAGGACTTGTTTTGCATCTCATGCATGAAAGCATGAAAAGACAGGAAAGCCAAAAGAAGACATTCAGAAATTGCTTTAAATGCTTTTTAAGGGCCAGATTTAACTCTTTAGTCGCAGAAAAGCATTCTATGGTTGTTGTATTTGTAAAATGCTTTATGGAATGGTCCCTATGTAAATTAAATTCCCAAATCAATTGTTGTCTCTCTATGAGCAAAACTCATCAGCTCACATTATGGTTTTTTTTTTTTTTTTTTTTTTTTCCCCTCAAATAGCAGTTTTCTATGCAGGTCATAAAAAGTTCAGTCCCAAAGGAGAAACTTTTCAAAGGTTGTGTCCAATTACAAACCAATAATTTAGGTCAGCATGAGTATGTGGCCAATTTGTAAGGCAAGATGATGCAAGGACTGAGTTTACTGCAAAAGTGGTATTTTTTTTTAAGTAAACCTAACTTTCCAAGGTTGATTACTTCTATATTTGTTGAATTATTTATCCTAGTAAAGAGCACTGCCCAGTCTAAGATTCTCTAGTTTCTTATCTGCCTTATTTACATAATTGGCAATGACCTGCATGTGCAAAGCAGTAAAAGATTCGTTGCTGTCTGTATTGAGAAGCATCTGCCAGAAATGCATGTTGTCTTTTAAAAGTGGAGGTACTTTTTGGTTAAATAATGCTTGCCTTAACAAATTCCAGTCTTAATATTACCAACGTGCATACCAAATGTGGGAACCTTCTAAATCCTCTGACTTTCCATTTATATGCCAGATCACAGACTCAAGGTGCACAAGGGTATCCTTTGTACTGGAGGTCCTCAGGTAGGCAGTCTGTCCTGTACATCACCCAGTATGTCTGTCACTCACAAATGGATAAGTACTTGGAGGGCAACACCTGCAGTCCAGTCACTTTTCATATCCAGAAAAATGTTTTGGTTTTGTACCTGTGGTGAATGGCACAGAAATCTTTGGCTTATATTCAGTGCAACCTTCAGGGTTCTGATCACAATCGCTACAATGAAACTCCAGGACTACAGAAACATTTCCCCAGTTTATCTTATAATACTTTACAAAGAAGTACAGTTTAACACCGTTTTGTATCTGGAGAAATTGAGTGTGAGAGAGATAAAGTGACAAGACTGAGGCCATGAAAACAGCTAAGCAGAGACAGAAAACAATGGCAGCTGAGCTGTCTATGTTGTAGTACTTCAGCCACATTCATGAAGGATTTATATAACTTTAGATAGAAGAGATTCAAACATTGGGCTCTGCTCTGAGTTTTGGAGTTTTGAGTTGTGATCTCAGCTGGGATCGGTCTCCAACTAATCTATGGTTATTTAATACTAGGCTATTCTTGGAAGAATGAAAATGTACATATTTTCCCTTATATATTGGCTAATACTGAAGCATGCTTGAAATCACAAAGAAGAGAGCCTATCTTAAGAGGGATGTGAACATAACTAAAAAAAATTCTTTGTGTTTACTGAATTTGGGGGCTAAAATAACATCCAGTCCCACCAGAAGGTGACAGATCATGTTCTCCTTTAAGTGAACTGATTCTGAAAGAGAACAGAGAGTGAACAAAGGAGCAACTTTTCATTCAGAGAAGTTAAAGGACCACTGCTTACACTCCACATTTCAGGCAGAGATGAATCTTACAGGAACACACCCGCTTTCTCCCAGAGAGCTGTTCATGCCAAGTCTTTGGAAAAGGGAAAGCCAAACATTCTGTAGCCACTGAAGCTACAAAAGGAAAGTGAAAAGAATTATCTTTCTATAAAGCTTATCAGCAGCTAAAACTGTTTTGTCTCACTGGAGTAATGCAGAGCTTCTGAGATGGCATGTAAGTCAGTGTCTTCATATTACAGATGAGGAATTCAGAGACTACTCAAACTATAACACCAAGTAAAGAAATTTGATTTGTGGCCTTCATAAATCCAGTCTTCTGTTTAAACAAGAAAAAGGCTTTTGGATTGATTAACTATGCCAAGAAGGGATTTGGAAATACCAGAGTAGAAACCTCTAGCATTGCTCTAGTTCAGAAAGATAATTGTTAAGTAAACAGAACTTTCAAAGCAAGAGCTTTGCTCTGCATAGCAAATAAGCACTTAATCAGGCATGTAAATGGAAGGGAGGCATCTCAGGTATTTTCTGAAGGTAGTTTAGGGGCACTTAGGACTGCTGTTATGTGCTTGAGTTGGTACCCTGACTGGATTTATAGAAGTGGTCAAAAAAGATTTTGAGAAACTAGATAAAGATTCTTCACAGCTACACAGAAGACTGAAGGTTATAATGGAAATGCAAAAATTGCTAGGAAGCACTTCAGGTTTGTTTTTTGTTGTTATTGTTTTCTAGTCCCACATTTGAGAAATATGGAAAGAATCATGCTAAAACTGAAAAAGGATAGGAAAAATCACAGAAGAAGCTGTGTAATGCAGAGTTGAATTATGCATGCATATATTTGAAGTTCTATATTGAGAAAGAAAAGACACAACGAGGAACATGAGGAAGTACTGGGAAGAGGATGCAAATGTTCTGAGGGGAATTACTGTTGTTCATTTCCTTAGCTGGTTGGTCTGCCTTCGGGTGAATTACTGAGAAAATGCATCACAAGTTATGTCTCTGTGGCTGCAAGGGTTGTGATTAAAGTGGACTTCACGCATGTAATTTGCTCAGGTCTGTTGCCAGAGAAGGTTTTGTTGGGAGGGAGGGGATCCTAGCTGGGCAGGAAGCGTGGCAGCACGGGGAGGGCAGTGCTGCTGGAGGGCAGCTCTGCACGCTGCCTGCTCTCCTCCCTGCCCTCTGCCCCCACTGCTCCCAGGGGTTGCTCTTCTAGCCAGCTGACACAGGACTGTGGGCCTGATATTTCTGGGTCTGAGAGATTTTAGCCTGCCAGCAGCTGCTAACTTTTTCCCAAAGAAAAATTCCTCAAGAAAGCGTCTTCTCAAAACAATCTTAGCAAACAATTATTCTGTCTCAAAACAATCCTGCTCCAGGTGGTGTTTTGCTTTCCTAGTTCTCAAAACATTCCAGCTGTTTCTCTAGTTTAACCAATGGGATTAGAGGGGTGTCATTCCTATTCACCAATCATGTTAAGTCTGTACCAGAACACCTTATAAAAGTAGTAAAAATTAAGCAATAAAGCCTTTTTTCTATGCTCTTTGCCTTCTAAAATATTTAGAGTCTCTCATCCTTTTTTCATGTCCTACAACGACACAGGACCACCTTTGCCACTGGACTCCCTGGGCTTTTGGGTGCTGTTACTGGGGAAGGGAGCAGTGTGGATGATCTCCATGGAAAGGACTAAGTGCACTTGTTGTCTACTGGTTCTCTGGTCAAAACACAGCATAAGTTCATTTGTGCAGCTGAGGTGTGACTTCTGCCAGCCGCTGCATCGTGTTCTGTCCCCTGCCATGCGTGTCCTGCTTGTAAGAGGTCACCACCAGTTTCCAGGAATACTAAACAGGATACACTCAGATATTTGTTCCTCTGTGTACATTGAACATATTTAGAATAAACACACAAGTGATTTCCCTCAGCCCTTTTTTATTTTTTTTTAAGTGTGGTGGAGGAGTGTAATCTCGTCTGCAAAATGGGACAAAATTTGTCAAACATGATTTTTTTCAACTTTTGCTTATGCATCCATAAAAAGAAATTAATTGCAAATCTAACAGAATTTTCCTGTTGACTGTTCACATTTTCAAATGGAAACAAATTGCCTTTAGAGTCTCTCCCCCAGATAAGTAAAGCTAAATTCAGTGGATAGATTGAATGATATATTACACATTGCTTCAAGCAAAATATCTTTTGTGAAAAAAATTCATAATGAATATTAAAAAAGAAATAGACACAAACATTTAGAGCCAGGCTGAGACTTCAGCCCATACAATAAAGGCCTGTGCCACCAAAGTAGGATAATTCTGTGGTTCTTAAAATTACACTCTATTATATTGTGCCAATCATTTGCTAAATCTGCCATCAAAACCACATAGCTCAGTAAGGGAGGGTTTTTTTACAGGCAGCAAACCTGTTATTTTCCTGACTTAAAGCCATATGGTCTCTTTCAGACTTTCCTCTGCAGCACAAATTTGCTTGTAATATTGAGATCAATTCTCTGTTCAGTAAATGCATGTGAATCACACCTTTACCCATCTGTCATCCTGTGTCAAAAACGTGGCACTCCTGTATCTACAAACATTTCATTCACCTTGGGATTTTGAGTGATGCTCTCAGACTACATTTTCCACAGATTTTATTTTTATTGATTCTTCAGTTTCATATCTGTCTGTCTTGTGTTCAGTCTCTTGTGGTGAATGTACTGAAATGTGATTGTAATGGGTGAAGTCACCAGACTGCTGACCTGATTCAAGGTAGATTTTCTGAAAATAGGCCAAATGATCCCATTTTAATGGACAATAGATCAGAAACTGTCCTGCACAGAGGCTCTTTGCACTGCCATTGTGTGGTTGTGCTTTTGAATATGTAAATATTGCTTTAGATTTTGTAATTAACTTTATTCTGAAAAAAACTGATTTTCTGTCTGTGTGATAATAATGCCCTTAGGTTGTTTGTAAAATAGTTTACAAAAGACAGCTCTGTATTGATTTTTTTTTTATTTTTAAAGTGTATTTTGAGAGTGGTGAGTATGTTACCATTTGCAATCTCACACTGAGAGAAATAAGTAAGATTGCTATTTAAGGAGAAGACATTCCTTTTCTCTACATGTGCACACAGGGCTTTCCATATTCCTTGGTGATGCCAGTCCTTTGCTGGATCTTGTAAAGCCAACTGTACAATGAGAGTAATATGATATTGGGAGGAGTTAAGGAACATAAATTGACAGTGTTTTATGTTCCTGCTGTCTTTTACTTTTTAATAAATACAGGTTGGAACTAATTTGGTACCACACTTAAAATATTCCAAGACCTGTTCTTGTTCCTGTTTTCAGAGGCCTTGCCAGTGTTATGATAGAAGTACAAATCGCTGGCTTTACTTCCCACCTTTTTTTTTTTCCTGTGTAAAAGCTGCTGACATTTCAAATGGCAAATCTAGTTTCCTCCAGTTCTCAAAAGAGGAAGCCTGATTTCAGTGAACATGTGAATCAGAAACTACTGCCAAATGGAAATTATGTCTTTTAGGGTTAAAGCTTCAAAGGAGGGATCCTGTATTATCACCACTGGGCTTACTACACAAGTAGTAGCACAAAGCCAGACAAAGACCTTCAAATTTGAATATGCAGAAGGTACCTTTACTAGCAGGTCTCTCAACTCCCACAAGAAAAGGGGATTTGTCAGCCAAACTGAGGAAGTTCTGCTGTCACTCCCATGTCCACCAGACATGGAAAAGCTCAGAGGGGTAAAAAAGGGCAATGTAGGTGGGTGGCAAGGTGGAGTGAATATTATATTTACCCATCCTTTCAAGTTCTGAGAGGAATAACTGGATAGATAAATTAAGTAGTAAGCCACAAGGAGCATTTTGTAGCTCTTGTTACTCTGCTAAACCTAAAGTGGCAAGGAATCAGGACTTCAGCACATTTGTGAATTTTTAGAGATAAGGTCACCCATTAGGTTCCCAGATAAAGCCTCTTGCTATCTGAAGAGGGAAAAATTCTTTTGTTCTACCCTATTTCACTCTACAGGGTTCTCTTTTTTGCAAGATTTACTATGATTGGGATGCAAATTAAAAGACAGGGTGGGGAAACATAAATTATGACCTATGACAGAGCAGTGTAAAACAGAGTGAAATCAAAATACAGGTGTAAATAATAATAAAAAAGCAGTATAACTAAAAGTTGAGGTCACATTTACTCTGCACAGTCATGTTGTTTTTACTGTGGGAGTGACAAGGGACTCCAACAGAAGCACAGATTTCAACTGTGCTCATTGCTGCTCAAAGACAGCATATAACAGGTATCTGCTTCTAAGTACAGCCTAATTTTATTCAGCATCTTTACTGAAGAACATGTTCTAAAAGAATGTCATGTATCTTTGAAAGAGGAAAGACACCACAGAATACACATACTGTCACAGAACTTGTGTCAGAAATGCTTTCACTGATTCCAGTGCAAAGGAAAAGGTTTACATGTGTATCTTTATACCTTTTTCACATAGATCTCTTTGGAGATCATATTATTTGCAGTCCTTACTGCCTTTTTAACTCCCTTTTGAAAAAAAGTGTATAATTAAAGAATAATACTGAATGGCGTGAAAGCAAAAGTGTCTAGTGTGTTCTGAAAAAACCCATGTAATATTTGGGACATTATATCACTATATGAACCACCTTTATTATCACAGAAGGAAGCATTCAATTAGAAACAGACATCTGAAATTTGGAGTGTCAACACAGTAGACCACGGAGATTGGTAACGTGAGAGAAAGCACAATGACACCCTTGTGCTGGGCTGGTGTAATGTGGAGTACTAGGGCAACTGGGAGTCAGGAAAATGTTACTTGCCAAATAGTGTTTTTGCATCAGTGGGTACAGTTACAAGTAACTTTGAATGGCAATCTTGGCGTATAAATGGTTAGCAGATACTCGTTCCAGAATTTAGGCAGCTGTCTGGTGCAACCCGATATATTTTGTAAGTAGTTTTCCATATAAAATGTCTCACAGAAGGCTTTACAGCTAATCAGCCTTTGTATAGGCACACACAAGAGGATACCAGTTGCAATATAATCCCTGTTTGGCACATAGAGACATAGTATAGGCAGAGGCAAATGAATTAGGATCTACAGCAGAAGCAGACACTCATAAACAGCAGCTAATTAAGAGTTTATCAGCATGTCAGTATGCATAAGAAACCCTAGAATTTCACTGGAGCGTGGTGGCGTGTGCAAGCTCAGCTGTCATGTCTTGTCAGATTGGAGGCTCATGTGAGGTAGGGCCGTGACACTGCACACAGCACTGTGCTGTGTGTGGGAGGAGCAGGGTGCAGGATGGCAGCATGGCAGGATGGTTCTTCGGTAAACTCACATCCCTGCTTACGTTTTTCAGAATTAAACCCTTACAAAAACGCCTACTCTATGCAACATTCTACCTTTAGTAAGGTAAGACATTTGGGGACTTGGTCCTAAAAATAGAAACTAAAAACAAAGTGTAGGGTAGTATGAAAAGGCACCCTGCACTATCAGAGGACAGATGCTTTCACAACACCAGAGGCAATTGAACAAAAGAACGGTGTCTTTACCTGCTGCTGGACATTCCACAATGTGCAGTTGCTCTGATTGTATGAATGATGTGAGCTCATCACTCTATACTCATACTGGTATGTGAATCTGCCACTCTTTCAGTGGCAACCATGTACCAATATGAAAAATATTCTTGTTTCCTTCCATTTTGTATTGATCCTACAGAATTTACCAGTTTGTTGTTGTTTTTTTTTTTTTTTTTTTCCAGCACAAAGATGCAAAGATTGCATGGAAATTATATGAAACAGATACTTTCTATTTAAGCTTCAACTTGTGATCCCTCCACAGTGATCCCTAATTGTGCAGCTTAGAGCTCACCCTGTCTCACAGCTTTGCAATATTGCTTAGAGGTCATTTGGGACAGAGTCAAAGTATCCTGAATGATCAGGCTTCAGTTTGGCAGCTGCGAGTCTCTAGTTGCCTGATATCTGTATTATGACAAAAAGTCTGGTTTCCAGGGTTCCAGGGCTCCTTGTCTGTTTTCTCAGGATTGGAAGAGAGTTCTTTACTCATGCTTGAAGTCTCTCAAGTGCCTTCTGCCTGGGTTTTGGATTGCCAGGGGCTTTAGACAGAAAGTTCTTCTGAAATCCAGAAACTCTGAGAGAACTGGAACAGCCTTTGATCTGATAAACTTTCCTAAAAAAAGGAAAAATACTTTCCTTTTTGTAAATGCAGAGAGTAGGCATGATGAAGACGTTTGCTTTTTGAAAAGGGGAAATGTGATTTCTGAGCTACATCAGAATCCCACTGACTGTAATTTTAATCCTTCTAACATTTATTAACATGGACCAACTTCTTGCAGTCTCTATCAACTGCAAGTAGTGACCATCAAATTAATTGGCAGTAAAATTCAAAGCAGAATGAGTAGGAGGCTTGTGAAACTTCTTACCAAAGGACATTGTGGATTCTGGCAATTTGCAGCATGTCAGGGAAAGGTTGTCTAAGTGAGAGAGAGACCTGTTGGTGGATTACTGCACAAATGGTATCAGGATTAGGAAGTCTTCAAATCTGAAAGAATCAAGAGACTGGGGAAGTGTATGTTTAATCCACTTTTATTGGGTTTTATGCATCTAGTTATGGATATTTTTGGTGATAGGATATGGGGCTAGACAAACCCAAGGCTCTTATATAAAGAAATTTCTGAATTCCAAACTGCTGGTCATCAGGATCTTCCAAATACCAGGGAATGTTGACGATACAGTCTTCCTGTTCTTATACTCCTCTGCAGGTCCCTGCTCTTGACCAGTGCTGGGGACAGGATGTGGGGCTATGGGGTCCTTCAGACCTAGCACAGCTCTTCTCAGGCTCAAGAGTAGCAATTCAGGATATAATTCAGGATGCTACTCTTCCAGTCACCCCTTTTATGAAGACTTTTCAGAGGCATCTTCTGGCATATGCTGCTCCTTTTCATCTGTCCAGTAGTCTCCGTGGGTCATTCCAGAAAAAGGAAGTAAAAACAAAGAACTTAAGAGAATGACTGTGATCGTGACTTGGTTCCACAGCTACAAAGCTTTGAACCCTCCCACTATTCACACTCAGAGAATATAAGACCATTAGAATTGGTCTCAAAATTTTTGAGAACAGTTGTTTATATAAACAACTCTTTTATCTTCAAAAAAATCCTTTTTGGTCTAAATACTGCACCTATGATCAAAAATTTCTGCTTATTTTGTGGCTTAAAATAAATAAACAAACGACAATAGAAAAATTGCAGTAGGCTTTTTTGCTTAATTTCCGGAAAATACAGAAGTGGCTTCTTGGTGGGACTTTCCAGACGTATGTACTTAAGTCAGTTTTCTCTGAAACCACAAAAATGTCTCAGAGTTTATGCCTGTTTGTAATTGTACATTTTAGAACATTTCTGATTCTCTGTTAGTCAGAACTTGATGAAATATTACAGGAATGTGTGCTTCATTTTTTTTAATCCTAAAACTAACAAAAGATGATCAAAAAATATCCAAGTCAGGCATCTAAGCTCTTTTTCAATAGTGACTTTTCCATTCAGAAGCCCAAGTCACAATGACAATTAAAGTCATGTATTCATGAAATGTTTAATCAAAAAAACAAATGTTTTAAGTAATTAACGAGGTCTGTTTTCACAGTTTATGAAAGGTAAAGTGTCATCCAAGGTCACCAACTAAACTTGTTGGAAAGTTCTTTTTTTCCTGCCCATATTAGTACCATATGCAAGATATACGGGAAAAGGCCTACAGAAATTACTAGAATGGGAATTTAAAATACAATTTTAATGTCAGAACAGAGAGACTTGTTTTTTCACCATCTTCTACATTATGAAATTTATTACCATCTATGCTTAAAAACACAGTGAATGGGAGAAAAGGTTTCTGAAGGTCCATGGTGACTTTTAATGACTATAAAGCAACAAGGTAGCAAATGTCCAATATCATCACTCTCTGCATTTCATGCTTTTATTTTAAACTGAGTCATGGTGGAATGTAGCAGTTCCCTTATCCAATGAGATCTACACATTTTTCATGTTGTCCACAAACGTGTTGCAAAAGTAAGTTGTGGTCACGTTTTTCTGGTTTCATGTCAGACACTAGAAATCTAAAATGTGAGTGACAAACTTTGTCCTCAACACATAGAAAACCTGTTCTATATCCTGAAAATTGCAAGTGTTCTGCAATGTAGCCACTTCCATTAGTCATATGCATGTCTTATTTCACTGAAGGAATGTAGAGGTTTTGCAAGGAGGCACAATCACAAAATCATAGAATGGTTTGGGTAGGAAGGGACCTTAAAGAGCATCCAGTTCCAGCCCCCCTGCCATGACCAGGGACACCTTTCACTAGACCAGGTTGCTCAAAGCACCATCCAACCTGGCCTTGAACACTTCCAGGGGTGGGTCATGTAATTTTACCAAAGAGGCTACTAAATTAAGTGGCAGGGATTTATTATACTATATGTATAACTCACTAGATTGCTCCTGTAGTTTGAGTACATTCTAGATATTCTTTTCATATTGACTCACTGAAAGGAGTTCCTGGATTCCTTTAGCAAAAAGATATTAGACTATGAAAAAAATCTAGATTTGAATGTGAAAATGGAAGATTGTAGGTAAAACTGTACTGTGGAAGAGCCTAAAAAGTGACAGTTTAGGGAACATTAATATCTAATAATCTAAGCAAATCTGCATCTGATTTGAGAGATACATTATGGAATGACCAAGTGTCTACTTTTCAAGAGGATCACACAAAATACAATTTCTCAGTAAAGGCAGAAAGAACGGAAGGAACTATGAGCCAGGAAGGAGAGTCATTAATGAGATTTTTTTTTTTTTTTTTTTTTTTTTTTTTTTTTTGTTTTGTTTTGTTTTGTTTTGTTTTGTTTTGTTTCTCTAAACAGCACAAAGGAAATAGGTGAGAGAAGGAACTAGGTCTAAGAAGCTTTCAGGAATTGGCATGGAAATTGATCAGCTGGGAATGAATGTACTTCTCAATTTTGGGTACAATTTAATGCAGGAAGAGGTAAAAGCACAGTCATTTACGATTCTAATAATGTAGGAATGATTACATTAATTTTGCTGTGTGCATCTTTGAGCAGTACAGTATAAGAAGGATGTAGAGCTATTAGAGAGTGTCGAAGGAGGGCTGTGAAGCTGCTGAAGGGTCTAGACAGGAAGACATATGTGGAGCATCTGAACAAGTTGCCTTGGTCAGCCTGGAGAGGAAGAGGCTCTGGGGAGACTTCATGGCTGGCTACAACTTCCTCATGAGGAAAAGCTGGGGGAAGACACTGATTTCTTCTCACTGGTGACCCAAGGGAGGACATGAAGCTGTGTCCGGGGAGATTTGAGTTGGCTATCATAAAAAAGTTCTTTACCCAGAGGGTGGTTGGGCACTGGAACAGGCTCCCCAGGGAAGTGGTCACAGAACCAAGTCTGTCAGAGTTCAAGAAGTGTCTATACAAGGCTCTCAGGCACAGGGTCTGACTCTTGGGGTGTCCAGTGCAGGGCCAGGAGTTGGACTCAATGACCCTTGAGAGTCTCTTCCAACTTAGGATATCCTATGATTTTATGATCTTAGCTCTTGCTAGTATCCTCTAATTGTTGATAAAATTCCAAGCAAAACCTGAACAGGAGGTCAGGTCTCTGGTCAGAAAACTTGAACCATATCTATTGATTATGGTTTCAGTCGTGTTTCTAAGCATTTCGAAACAAATGGCTCTGATTTTTGGCTATTTTACAAGTATCTTGAGAGTATCTTGTACAGAAACTGTATAATTCATCTGTTATATGAAAGACAAAAGAAAGTTTATTTTGAAATTCAGGACATCTTACAGCTCTATTGAAGTAATTAAGAAACAGATAATCTGCATTCAGAAAAATACAATACAAGCTGGTCTTTCTAAAGTGAAAAAAGGAAAGATCTTCTTGAATTTGCAAAACAACCATTATAGAAATCTATAAATTTTTCATAGGTATCTTCACAGAAATCTGTTTACAGGGTGTTGATGTTGGATTTTGGCCTCTACGTGCTCATTTAGGCCAGGAAGCAAGTAGACTGAAAATGGATATATTTTTAAACAGCAAAGACAGAGCTGATTCTTAAATACAAACTCTGAAAATATTAAAAACGGGCTTGGGAAGTCTTTACTCAGGGTGTGATAGAAGGGAAGCTTCTGGAGCCAAACTAAGGCAGCTCCTAACAGACCACTTGTACAAATGAGTCTCAGTTTGTAGCTATCCAACCCTGTAGACTGTACAAGCCAAAGTGAAGGACACCCTCCATCTGTAAAGAAAAACCTTTGTGCGCACTTGCATCCATCTTTACCACCATGCTGCCGAGCTCTTTGGTGGCAGCTGCAGAGGTGGCCTCAAGGAATGTTGTGCTTCTTCTCAGCCTTATCTTTCTGTCAGGTTTTTTATAGAGAAATCCAGAGAGGATTGTGATTCAGAGAACAGCTGCTTCTTTGATTCGCCTCTTCCTGTTCTGGCTCCGAGGCTGCTGTACGTAAGCAAGAGGGCATCGGCGGGGTCGCAGGCGGGGAGGGGTGGAAGCCGTGCCCGGAAATCAGGACTGCTTTCCTCAAAACACGGGTGGAGAGGCACGTAAAGATACCTGCTTCTTTCTGCATTCCATTCCAAGAGGAATTGGGCTTGCGTTATTGAGTTAACCTGAATAAAGGTTCTTGGACGTTGAGTAATTTCCCCATTTCAAAGTAAGGAAGCGAGAGGAAATAGTGTCGTTTTTTTCTAATGACTTCTACTTTTTAAAACGCCTGTGAAAATTCTCAACACAGTTAGTAAGGAAGCATACACTAATTGTTCAGAATTAGAAATCATCTAAATTTTTAACAAAAATCAGGATTAGAATTTAAATCTCACTCAAAACATGATTTCCCTGTGCTTCACCAACACCCGGAATTCAGCATGCATTTGACTACTAGTGGTAGGCAGAATTGTTTAATTTAGTTTTCTATATACAACCTGTAGGTTAGGAACAGTGGACAGTAGTCTGCAATTTTAGTGATTGTTGCCTGTTTACCATAATTACAGAGATATTTTAAACTTCCACATTTTGTTGTAGACATAATATTAGGTAAGGAATAGCAGCAGAACATTTTGAGTAATCTGTTATTGTGGACACATCCTGAAGACTAGCTGATGCTATATTTAGTCACTATGTGGTTAACTGTGACTAGACGAAGGATGTTATTTTACGTTTTGTGTTTGAAGTTGCAAATGTTGATTTTTTTTCAGTCTGAAATTGCTCAGTTAAAGAAATAATAATAGTTTTAATTCAAAACTGTGCATATGCACACACACAGATTTTACCTTTTGCTTTCTAGCAGCTGGTTTATATTGCTGCAGTTCAATTTAGTTCATTTAAGTTTCTCCTGAAGCAAACGAGCTGAACAATATAAAAAATATAATTTCACACCCACCTCCAAAATTTATAAGGGATATATCCATGATATATTTTTAAAATGTTTGCATATGTATGTTTAAATGTGTATGTGTCCAGATCCTTTATCCTGATCTTGCTCCCACTAAATAGACTCAAAGAGAGAACACTCTCTTTGAAAAAAGACCACACGGAAGTTATTCAGCAGGCACATTAAATATTGTAATTCCCTAAAAAAGAGCTGTACAACTTGAAAGAAAAAAACCCAACTTTTTTTAAGTGATAGTATTCCAGGCTGAAAGGATCTGATTTAGCATTTTAGGTGAAGCTGTGACTGGCATAATCTCCACTTAGTTTTGTGCCTCCTGTAAGTATCAGCAGCCAATGCAGACTGTTCAGAGAAGTTCAGGAATTCCTTTTGAGCAGGGTCAGGAGCCCAAAGACACGGAGGAATAAGGGAGGAAGCTGTGTCATGCTGTCTCCTCTGTGCAGGACAATACAGTTAGCAAATTACAGACAAATACAGTTAGTAAATTACAGACATTACTTGCAAAAAGCATAGGTGATCTGCGAAACAATTTTAATTGATTTTGGCTAAGGGTAAGGTTCTGTTTACAGCAAAGATTCCATTTATTGCACTGAAGCCACAAAGTTACCCTGAAATTTGTGGCTAAGGTTTACAGAGATGTGCGATTAATAAGTGTTTATATAATTTTATTATAAATACAGACTCTAAATCTTTATAAGTGTTTATATAATTTTATTATAAATACAGACTCTAAATCTTTATAATGTCTTAATATGCAAAGCCTAAAACTTTATAATGTCTTATGGTTCAATGGTAATATTTTTGATACTCTCCATTGTTGCTTTTAGGAAGATGTACGACATGTGCATTTCTTAGGTCACAAAGGATCACAAAGGATCTTTCGTAGGACACAAAAAATCCTCTGGATCTCAAACCCAAAATTCAACATCACAAAACTTTGACAAATATGAATTTGACAGCCATCAGTCAGTGCTTCCAGATATTAATTTTCCCATTTTTCATGACCTTTCTGCAAGAAATTTCCCTTCCTGCTTCTCTGCTAGTAGAATGGTTCCTAATCCACAACAGATGAAACTAGGAGGTAAATTCAAGTGTCAGCTAAAGGAGTCTGCCTGTTTTTAACACTGAGTTAGGGAGTGCTCCAAGAACCAGCCATCTTGGAAACAACAGAGGAAATGTATTTGGAGATTTAAAATTTAAGTGACAGCCCAAGAATTGCAAATTGCTCCTGCATTTTTTCAAAAGAGTTCTTCTGCTTTTTAAGTCACGTATGTATGCCTAAAAATTTTACCCTTTGTTAGTAGGAAATGATTCATGTTTCTAGGAGATCTAAGCATGTTAGTTATGAAAAATCCCAGGCATTTCAGGAGCATACCCTTTGTTTTCTAGCTTATAGCGTGTACACAATTCAACTGACCATTCTAGAGATAGTCTGAAACAGCATCCCTTACATACAGCACATAGCATTTCAAATCCTCAATGGCAATTGCTTTAGTCTCCATATCCATTCTCCTTTTTGCTGTTTCATGGCCCATCTCATTTATTGCGATTGGCTAGGAAGCCAATGTCTACCAGCTACCAGCTGTTTAAAGAAAATAAAGTCAAGAAGCATCCATAGTGAAGTGTTTCTCTGTCTTTCGTGAAAACAGTTTGCATTCTACACAAAAAATTCTTTCGTGGTGTAAAGGAATTGACGTCAGTACTGTTACACCCAGGATGATTTTGGCCCTGCATATCTATTATGCAATGCTTTCAGATGCACAGCTCTATGATGAACAAATGACTGCCAGATGTGAGAGTAGTATTTTCTCTTGGTTTTTTTGAGATCCGTGAACAATTTCTCATGTGTGGACTGTGTACTTCCTCAGTGTATGTATGTGTACGTACTAAGAATAATTCCATAGAAAATATTTGAAATGGCAACATAAGAAAGAATTACAAAAGAAGCCCTACATTTATTGCTCTAAAACCCCCCCTAAAACTCTTTTAGTTATCTTTCATACGTGTGATACAGGCTTCTCCTTCCTTCTTGCCAGGCAGAAAGTGATAACGTCTACCAAAATATTGCTCCCTTCCAGCTTTGGGAGAGAAGCCCCTGGAAGGAATAAAAGATACAATTGATAATTTGGCCTTCTCCCAAAGTCACGATAGAAAGCTTTATAAAGACACTTGTAGTTAAAGATGGTCAGGGTCACAGGATGTGTGGAAGAATCCAGTGGCTTGGAGCCATCTGTTGGTTTTCCAAGTATACCCACAGTTTTTTTTCAATTAACCATAGTAAAAAAACTATGAAGTTTTCAAAACTGTATTTCTGCTTTTAGGCATGCCTAAAAGCTCTGTATGTTCATTGTTCCAATGGATTTAATCTTGATTTGATGAGAATAGGTAACTGTGATGATATGCTTTGGAAGGATAGTGCAAATACTGGTTTTCTTCCCTCATGTTTTTTCCACCCTTTATGACAAATATCTTGGATTCCTGGTTCTTCTTGGAAAGATCTTCTCACCTAAATATCTTACTTCACAAGTGATTCTTTTGCCTACTGCCTAGGATCCTAACACTGCTGTTATGGCATCTAGCAGTTTACTGCAGAAAATAAACACCTCAGGTGAGGAAAAAGTTCCTTCCAGATCATGTTTCTCCAGAATTTTGTTCTTCTATAAATGTGGGTGATAAGTAGAAAACATTTATTGTTTTATCCTTTCCTCTAGTTTGATTTGTTCTCTGTGCTTGTATTTGGTTTGTGTGGCAAGATTTTGGTAGCAGAGGTCTACTGGGATGGCTTCCATGAGAAGCTGCCAGAAGTTTTCCCCATGTCCAATAGAGCCAATGCCAGTCAGCTCCAGGATGGAGCTGCTGACCAAGGCTGAGCCCATCAGCACCTCGGTGGTGTTAGCACCTCGGCCATCACAGAGTTAAGAACTCTGCTGCACAACACCAGCAGCACTCAGGAAAAAGGAGTGAGAATATGTGAGAGGAACAACTTTGCAGACACCAAGATCAATGAAGAAGGAAGGGGAGGACATGCCAGAGCAGAGATTCCCCTGCAGCCCATGGAGAAGACCACGGTGAGGCAGCTTTGCCCTGGTAGCCCATGGAGGCCACAGTGGAGCACCAATCCACCTGCAGCATGTGTAGAACACCATAATGGTGCACGTGATGCCTGAAGGGGCTGTGATCCTCTGGGAAGTCCACACTGGAGAAGTTCTGCAGCACGGTTTGTGAAGAACATGGTTTGTGCAGGCTGAAGGAAGGACTCACACTGGAGAGGATTATGGAGAACTGTGTCCTGGAGGAAGGACCCCATGGTGAAGCAGGGGAAACATATGAGGAGTCCCCTCTGCGGAGGAAGAAGTGGCAGAGGCACTGTGTGATGAACTGACTGCAGCTTCCTTTTCCCATCTCCCTGTGCTGTTTGTAGGGAGGAGGTAGAGGGTTTGGAAGGGAAGTTAAGCCCTGGAAGAAAGGAGGAGTGGAGGGAACATGGTTTAAGGCTTGGTTTTACATCTCACTACCCTACTCTGATTTGCTTGTTAATAAATCAAACTAATTTCCCCCAGCTGAATCTGCTTTGCCTATGACAGAAATCGGTGAGCGATCTCTTTCTGTCCTTATCTCAACCCATGAGACTTTAACTATATCTTCTCTCCCCTATCCAGCTGAGGAGGTGAATGTCAGAGTGGCTTTGGTGGGCACCCTACCACAATGCTGACCCCTCCCCTGAGTGCCAAATGCATTGGACTCTCAGTATTTACAGCTGGGAATGAAGTATCACTTATGGAATTTATTCCCTTCTGAAGAAACTGAATACAGAATCAACACATTTTTACAAGACTTGGGTTCTTGTTGCAGCACATCCAGACGTGAAGCTGAGTCAGTCTCCTGCACAGAATTACTCCAAATGATAACAGTTTAAGCTGACCATCAGTACTGCCCGATGTTAGTAGTTAGATGGAGAGGTGGACCTGGTTTGAGCTGTGTGCAAAAAGCAAATACAGTGCATGTAAGAACTTCAAGATTGTGGCCAAGGAGTCCTTTGAACAAAAAAGGGGGGTGGGATTGGCAGAGATTCCAACTTTTTGATTTAACAGTTAGGTAAAAGAATGCAGAAAATAAGCCCGTATAGTTCTTGATATTTCTGAGTGCTAGGCCTCCTTCTTTGGGTTAATCTTCTGTCTTCCATCTCCAGTAAAGCTAGGAAAAATTGTAGAAGCTCAGAGGAAATAATTAAAACAGGTGAAACTTTAAAGGGCCGCTTCAGAGCGATGGCTCAGGCACAGAGAAACTTAGGTCTGATACAGGAAGTCACAGCTGCTGCTGTGTGTATATTTTCAGACACAATGTATTTTAAATAAAACTCAGTTTCCTTGTGAATAAGGATGCACTGTTTGTTTCTCTGCCTTCGACTGAAGACAGAAATTCATTTTTTTTCTTACAGACAGGAGGCAAGATTCGTATGAAGCAATACTCATCTCCTAGCCATGCCCAAATATATATGGGATGGTGGGAGGACAGACTGATGGGGAGCAACGAGGTCTTTTCCCTGGCAATAAGAGACTCAGCTCGGGAGATCTAAAGCAGCAAAGTCAACAGGACAGAAGGGTGCACAGAACAGAATTGCAGAAGCAGAAATAGTCCCTAGTGGAGAATCACTTTTGGGTGGCTCAGCCCATTTTGTTTTTAACCTTACAAACACAGAGGACTGAAAAGCATGGAAAAACAGAAAAGCTCTGACAAAAGGCCAAGATACCTAGAGTGGAAACAATCTTGAGATCTGTTTCCAGTCAGTGCTGCACATCTGTATGTGTAACAAAAGCACTACCCAGCTCATCACAAAATTAACAGCATGGAGTGATCCAAACTGAGAGCAGCAGAGGAACTGTGGATGAAGGCAGAGCACTCGAGCTGGGGGAGCTGGGGAGTTGTGTAACACCTGCTTGCAATACTGTTGGCTCTAGCTACCGCTCCGAGTCTGGCACTTTCCAAGTTTTCTGAAATAGTACAATATAAAAACCTTAAGACAAAAGGACTGGTATATTTGCAGAATTCCCTCTCTCTTATTCACAGTCATCATATACCAACTAATTTCTGAGATGATGTATTCAGTATTCTGTGGAACTCTAATGAACTAATGAAGTTATTTAGGGTATAAATCAGACTCAGTTTTGCTCTGTTTCCTTTAGATTTCATATGCTTATTACCCTCAAAACTAGCTGGTCCCTCCTCCTTTTATTTCTGCAACTCATTTCCCACAGCTGTAGTATTTATTCAAAATCCTTGGCTCTTGTTTTGCCTCTCATTCTGCTGCCTGAATAATTTGATCCTCTGGAGTATACTACTTTAAAACTGTTGCACACACCAGATGAGAGATATTTTTGCACCACTTTTCCAAGGCCAGATTAGAAATGAAATTATTTCTGTTTAGATAGCTAAAGACTGATCTGTCGCTTTTTTTTTTTTTTTTTTTTTGCTTGAGGATGTATCTCTCTCTTTCAGTACACACATTGAAACACAGTCTCTGTCATATATTTTAGGACTGCAAGCAGGGAGTTGAATGGGAGCCAGTGTTTTATTTATTAAGACAGTCTGGGCAGTCGGTGAGGTAAAAGCAAGTAATTTGTTTTTGTATCTAATGCCCCTTGATGTTATTTCTCTTTGTCATGCTAATATTGTTCTAGATCTCTGCTGTGTCAAGTGCAGACAGGAAACTAGTCAAGAGTAGTGTGTCCTCGGCAAAAAGTACATTTCAAAACAATAAAAAATAATTATTTTGAACATTCAGTAAGAGCATTAATTGTTAATTTCTGAGGTCCTTGTGGAGATAGCTATTTTTAGAATGACTAGCATTGAAACAAAATTAACAAACCACAGTTTCTTATCACCTCTGTTTAAATTCTGGAAGGAAAACGTCCAAGATTCAGGGAGCAGACAAACCTTCATTTCAAACAGAATCCTAGAATCATTGAACAAGATAATGGTTTGGGTTGGAAGGGCCCTTAAAGATCATCTCATTCCAAGCCCCCTGCCATAGTCAGGGATGCCACCCACTATGTCTGGTTGCTTAGAGCCCCCTCCAACCTGCCACAAAACACTTCCAGGGATGGGGCACCAACAATCCCTCCAGGCAACCTGTTCCAGTGCTTCACCAGCCTCCAAGTAAAGAATTTCTTCCTAGCATCTAATGTAAAATTTCCCTCTTTCAGTTTAAAGCCCTTGTCCCATCACTATTTGCCTGTATAAAAAGTCTCTCCCCTTTTTATAATCCCTCTTTAGGTGGAAGGTGCTGTAAAGTCTCCTTGAAGTCTTCTCTACACCAGGCTGAGCAACCCCAGCTCCCTCAGCCTGGAGAGCTGCTCCAGGCCCTTGGTCATCTTCGTGGCCCTTATCTGGACTCTCTCCAACAGGTCCACATCATTCTTATGCTGAGGACCCCAGAGCTGGTAGGACATCCTGCACGCTCACAAGGGTAGAGTAGAGGTGCAGAATTCCCTCCCTTGCCCTGGCCAGCTGGCCACGCAGCTTTTGGGGCAGCCTGGCATGTGCCTGGCCTTCTGGGCTGTGAGCACAAAATGTTGGCTCATGTCCAACTTTTCATCAAATAGTAATGTAATAGCAAAACAAATGCTTTGCTTTAAACATAAGGATTGAAATCTCAATCCTTTCATCTTTTAAACCACACTTCATCAACACAACTTTGTAGGATAACTTCTGATATGTTTCCTCTGAACTTATTATTTTTATGTATTACAGAATCATTTAGATTGGAAAAGACCAAGATCATCGAGTCCAACCTTTGACCAATCACCAACTTGTCAACTAGACCACAGTGCTAAGTGCCATGCCCAGTTGTTTCTTGAACACTTCCAGGGATGGTGGCTCCACCATCTCTCTGGGGAATCTTTTCCAATGCGTGAGAACCCTTTTCATAGAGGATTTCTACCTGCCTGGTGTCCATCCTGCACCTCCCCTGGCACAGATTGTGACTATGTCATCTTGTCCTGTCACTTGTCACCTGGCAGGAGGCTGACTCTCCCTTCACTAAAACCTCCTTTCAGGGAGTTGTAGAGAGCAATAAGGTCTCCCCTGAGCCTCCTCTTCTCCAGGCTTAACAATCTCAGCTCTCCCAATTGCTCCTCACAGGACTTACTCTCTAGATCCTTCACCAGCTTCATTACCCTTCTCTGGACATGCTCCAGCACCTCAATTCTTTCTTGATGCAAGAGGCCCAGAACAGGACACAGCAATGCCTCAAGTTCCAGATGAAGGTTCAAACTGGTGTTTCCTTTCTAACTGATGTTAATACTTTGGCTTGACATATGTTTGTCTTGTTTCTGAAAATGTGTTTCAGTTAAAGAGTGACCTATAGTGACCTAGTTCAGAACTAGGACTTGGAATGTAGTTTGCCAAAATAAGAGCTGCAAATGACACGTGTCAGTTTTTGTCCATATATCCCTTCATTTATCAATAATATGTATGTATTGACATTGAAATATTTTACACATGCACAAAAGCATCTATGGCTGTATACAAACATGCATGTACATATAAGAGGCGTGACAATGTACGCTTTTTTGCTAACTGTAACCATTATTTGGCATTGCAGAGATCTGGCTTGGTCCGGAACAGAGAAGTCTGTAACAGCTTTCTCTGCTGCCAGGAAGATTCTCACATTCTCTTGTAAGATACTAAAATTTTCTATCAGTTGACCCCTTCTGTGGTGCCTGGTGAAATCTAACAGCAATCAGTTGTTAGTTATTGGCCAACACACAGTTTTTAAACTGTAGGAGTGATGTAAGATGCCTTAGGGCATACTTTGATCTCATGTGCTTTAGCAAAAATGGAACATGAGGGAGTACAAACAATAAAGATATCCCCTTTTACTTGCTAAAGAGCATCTTTTAAATTTGGAACAAAGTTTCACACTAAATGTTTCTCATTACCATTGTCAATACAAAGCTAATGTTGAGGACAATGGTTAGAACATTAATCATGTAGTGAGTGGAGGAAATGTCCTAGCTAAACTGAGTAAGCGGAGGCATTCTGGAGAATGTTTGCTCTAGGAGTTAGTCACCCTTCCACAGTCACAGAGCTGGCTTCCACTAACACAGAGGTAGTTGGCTGTGGGGTTGACTATTTTTAGCATGAATACATAAAGATGACTAACACTGCATCATGCCTTGGAGTGAACATGTAGCATTTGTCAGAAATACATGTTCAACAGAATTTAAGAAATACCATGAGTGACTGTATCTATGTCTAATGAATTTCTCATAGAGAGGAAGTGATTGAGCACACAAGGCAACTTCTCCATACAAAGAAATAATGAGTTTTTTGAGGACAGAGGAAGAAATGCATCTCTCTTAAAATGGTCATCAAAGAAAAGAAAGTAATGGAATAAGCCAGAAAGATCATAATTTTCCAAATTGTCCTGCTATCTATCATGATGCTTGTGAAGCCCAGTGGAAATGGGTGTCTATATGAGATCGACCAAATCTCAGTGGGGAGGACAGGATATGAGAACTGTGCACTTTGTTTTAAGTATTATAAAGATGTAAAATGTAAGGCTGTAAGATGAGGTGCTGATGGAGATATGAAAAACATCTCTTTGTGCTATTATTTTTTTATCACATTGAAGAAATATGATTGTGACAACAATCAGTGGATGCATAAAACTGAAAAAAGGAAAACAAGTATAAATAGCAAGGAAGCCCCATAATTATTCCTTCTCCATATATACACATGATACTTCTTTTCAACAGTCCAAAGGGGAGTTGAAGTTCAGCGCACAAAGATGTACAGCAAGTACTCAGTCCGCTTGCATAAATATCAGAATTTAGCATTCAGCCAGCTTGTAGGGTAGCTTGAAGAGAAAAAGGGAGGAATAAAAGGAGTGAGTTAGTTCAGAGCAAGCAGACAGTAGTCTGTCAAGCAAATGGAAGTATTCTTTCTTGTTTCGCATGCAAATCATCTGCAGATTTCTTTCTGTTGCTGCAGTGTGTTCCCTTATTTCTTTTATTATTTTAGGAGGAATATTTTATCACCAACAAGTACTATCTATATAAATGAGCTTGTCCTCCACACCCTGGCATACTACACTGTGGGTAGTGCAGTTACATGAGAATCCATGGTGTCACTGTGACACAATGCCCTTTGCATCTTCTGGCTTGGCAGGCTTGCTTGAAACGGACCTGGCTGAGCTGCTCTTGAAGTAATAACACATAAGCATCAGACAAAAAAGGCTCACAGATACACAAGAGCTGTAGGTGGATTCCATGCAGTGAGGGCTCTGGTCAGGAACTGAAGTTGGCTAAATAAAGTTTGTTGAAATGTCTGGACAGAAATTCTGCCTCAGGTTGTATTCCATGCAATTCAGTGATTTTTTGTGGCCTGGTAAAAGTAGGTACTAGAGAGAATGTAGCCTGTAAAATCCACAGTGCAATCATGTCAGTTTTGATGTTTTCCATTTACTGTGAAGGGTTGTGAAAAAGTCCTAAATATTAATCTTCTTTTCTTTATCTCCCCCCAGAAACAGCACCAGCTGTCCTCTTGGTATGTGAGAGTATAGTTATTTATACTAAATCAAGGATACTTCTGTTTGAAATTACATAAATAGGCCATCTTCAAAAACAAAAAAAGAGAAGATGAGATACTGATTGTCACAGAAGGGCATGGATAATGGAGGTCTTCTCATTAGAATCACGGAACTGTTAAGGTTGGACAAGACCTCTAAGATCATCAAGTCCAACTTAACCTGACACTGCTGTATTCACCATTATCCATATCCCCAAGTGCCACATGCCTTTTGAACACTTCTATGCATGGTGATCCCACCACTTCCCTGGGCAGCCTGTTCCAATGCATGACCACCCTTTCAGTGCAGAATTTTTTCCTAATATCTGATCTAAACCTCCCCTGGTATAACTTCCATAACTTCCATTTCCTCTTGTCCTGTTGCTTGTTACCTGGGAGAACAGACTGACCCCTGCCTCGTTACAGCTTCTAGAATCATAAGTTAAGGTTGGAAAAGACCTCTAGGATCATCAAGTCCAACTGGTAACCCAGCACTGCCTTGCTCACCACTAAACCATACCCCAAAGTGCCACATTAGGGACCTTGAGAGCCACACAGGAAGCACGGTATAGGGTATTGTAGAGTTGAACCTACTCTGTGTGTTACAGACCATGTGTGGAAGAGCACACAGTCAATGAAATTTCACTGTAGGTTTTCCAGCTGTCTGACACAGGTCCACTGGGAAAATAAGGGGAAGAGATATATTTTACAATTGTTTCATCTTTGCAGCTGGCCACGTCTCAGCTACTCCACATAAAGTGGGGCTTAGGAGACCAGACATGCCATCTTCCCACACAGGAGAAAGATGACCAAACACAACAGAAACTGAAAATGTAGCTCAGGCAATGAGTCACTCATCTGTGACATTCTCTGCTATGGAATGGGAAGAAACTTCAGCATATTCTTCTCCTGTAATGTTCAGCTGTGGAGCTAATTTCAAATGAAGCCACACACATATCTGACACACCCAAACCCGTACTTCATTATGCAGGATGTCCTGTGCCTTAGACCCAAATTAACATCAGTCATATAAGGACACTGTGTACTCATGTCAGTTATAGTAAGTTACTGCTTGAGAAACAGTGAATCATAAAGTTCAAATTTAAAGTCTTTATAGTTAATTTTTATCCCCTTGCCCTCTTTGTTTGTATACTCATTTTAAGATTTTGACTATGTCATGAGGCTTTATTACAAAACCTCCCTAAGCCTTATTGGGAATAACTCTTTCCTTTATAGAATTTAAATCAGTAAATAAATTATCTTATAAGCAACCTTCTGTAAAGACTTTGTCTCAGAAAATACATTTTTTAATACTTTGTAATCAGTAGGAAATGATAGCATATAAACTCACTTTTCAGTCATCAAAGAAAGTTTTACAAATACCAGGAAAACAAACAAACAAACAAATTTAAGAACCATTCTAGGGCACAGTTTACTTCTGAAGAAAAATAAAACTATTGACTATTTGTTGCTTACTTATTGTCTTCTTCTTTTGTTTATTTGTTTGTTTTTGTTCTGTTTTCTGAAGAAATATTTTTGAAAGCCACTTTTCTAAATGGCATTCATTCTGGAGAATTTTCTTTATTTGTTGCAATAATGTTTGTATCCTCTTTTGGAAGGGCTTCGACACTTCATATCTATCACTTACATATCTATCACTTCAGTACAGCCATCTCTGAGATGCAATACAGAAACCATTGTAGTAGCAAAAATATTCACTAATGGATTAAATAATAACTCTCTTTTATTACTTCTGCTCTAATAACATATTAGTTATTTAGATGATTGTGTACTGAGAAACATCTGTCAGCACTATTTTTTAGTAAGTCAAAAATCTGTAAAAGTAGCTGGTCTCATCTTGCTATAAATGCTATTTGTCAAATTTGTCATCTTTCCATACATCTCTGAATGTCCAACTTATAAAGAGATCACTGTAAACTTGAATAGCTGTGATTCTCTGAGAAATGGATGAACTGGAGAATGTAAGGGAGAAGAGACTATTTTCCCAAGCTCTGCACATTCTTAATATGCATATATAATTTTCGGTCCTGCTGCTTGCTTCTTTTTGTTTTAAACAAGCCTTTGTTCCTGTTTCTGACACTGAAACTATGTCAGATGCAAGGAGGGGACCAAGCTGACAAATTCAGATACCATCATCTCTCAGGATACTTAGTGACTCAGAGAAATACAGTAAAAATGGTACTACAGTGCCTGCTAGCTCTCCTTTAACCTCATTAGAAAATAAATTAACTGTTTAAAACAGGGCCAAAGAAACAAATAGGGAAAGCAGAAAGGTGCTTGATTATCTTATTCTTATTGTCTTTAGCAGGAAATATATTGAGAGAATTTTATTGAATTGTAGTTTATTGATTTATTGAATTCATTTGCTGTCATCCTTTGTCTCAGTGAATAACACAGAGCTGTGCAGGATTCAGGTATATTGTGAAATCAAAGAAAAAGCATCAGCTGAAATACAATCACATTTTTGCCTTAAACACATATGGTTGACACTACTAAACATAATGGCTCACTGAGTCATACAGAATGGCAAAACACATTTATTTTTCTCTATATTTTATATTTGTTTATGTTAGCTTTTGACAGCATTTTTGCTGCTTCTCATATAAAATCTGTCCCCCCTGTTGCTTTGTGGATTCAGACAGCACAAAGGATCTTAAGGACAGGATTCTGAGTCAGACTCCAGCTTGAAATATCTTAATTTTCTTTTTAAAGATCTGAGATTTCAATAACTCTGATACTTTATGTAACAAATAGTAACTTTATATGCACGTACAGTACTAGAATTACACATTGTGTGTGGCTTTTGCTTATTCTCATTCTAATAAATCAATTTACATATTCAAAGCCTAAACATGTAATATAATATAAACATGTATTTATTCACCTTGAATGCTCATCTGTGAGATCAGTCAATATTGCTCTTTCTTTCTCCCACCATAGGAAAATAAGGGTCAAGAAATATCTTCTTCAAGCCTACAACAGATTTAGTTAAATTCTCAGACTTAGGAAAGTTATCTCGATTTTAGGCCTACAAGTGTATTACAATATTGAACTTCTTACAGAGCCCATTAATATTTTTTCCTCATTTAAATGCCCTGGAGATTTTAGATATTCTTCCATTCCCCCCTCCCAACAGTGATTTGACTAAGATGTAGCCTACTACAGAGACCAGATTTATTTTAAATGCCGTTTCCATCAGGAATCCTTTTAACTGCAGAGAAGCAATCAAACACCAATTAAACTGACCTACCTGTTACCTGGAAAAAAAGTAGAATTTCAGGTTTAGTTCTTGAAGTAATTACCTGGATCTAGAAGGCAGGATTTGAACTAAATCTTTTCTGGTGCAGGCTTTTCTGACACAATAATTATACTAAAGGAAAACAACCAACATAAATCCCCCCCAACCCAATATGTGTGTGATCAGGTAACAGAAGCTGAAATTAGTGGGGAAAGAAAAGACTTCTCAGGATTTTCCTGTCTCAAGTAGACTAATTTTACCGTGTCCCCCCATGTACAGCAGCAGTGCTCTGTGCCACAGACTGGTGGTGGCGCCCTCATAAACCTTGAACTTTAATCAAATTCATTTTACTGCAGAGAAATTTGCTCACTTCACGGAAGCAAGGATCTTTTACATGAATCTAACAAAGGGAGAAAAAATCCCCTTCAAATTATGAATATCAGAGGGAGAAACAGGAAGAAACTTTATAGTCTTAATTTGTATGCAATACTGAGGAGAAAGGAGCATGGATCTGCAACTGATACCTGAAGGTGCTGCAATGATTCAGATAAGATTGATAAAAAATAGCTGTCAGTGACTTTTTTGACAGCTTTTATTGGCTAGTGAGATTTTGATTTTTTTTTTATTATCGTACTTCTCAGTTCATAAGTTTTGAAGATAGGTGAGGCAGACAACATCAGGATCTTGCACAGATGAAGATGGTATTTCTTTTGATGACGTGTACAGAAGCTGTTCAAAACTCAATAAAACCATAAAGCCTGTGACATATCTGATTTGTTTGTGAACCTGGGTTGAAAGGGACCAGTATTACTATACATGCATGTATTTGTTACAGTTTTTCACTTGTAATTTCACTTTATCATAACATTCAGAGTACTCCATAGGCAGTCACATCCATTTCTTGCTTGGACCAAAGTAGACAAATGCTGGTAATCTCCTAAAATTAAGGATGGTATAACCAGTTTAAAAAATAAAAAATCCTTTGGGTGCTCCATTTGCTGGACTCCATGAGGGTACAAGAAGAATTAAGACAACTTTGCAGCACTGCATCACATTTCACAGGTCGCTACGGTACTAAATTTAGTTAACTGACCATGTGTACTCCAAATTATGGCAGGAATTGTAATACACTTTAGATATGAAAGTTTGGAGTATTGCCATCCTTTCATACTCCTGCACATATGGCACAGGCAGGACTAGAAGGTATTACTGAGAAAGGTGTTTAGGCAGAAGTGTATTCTAGAATGTTAAATACAATAAAAAATAGTGGGTGAGATTTTGAATACAAGAACTCTCTGCAGATGAAAACAACTGCACAGGACCATTCTGTGCTGCTAAGGAAGATGCCCTGGTTATGCAGTCTGAAGAGCCTAACTTCAAACAGCCACTCTAGCTGCATAAACTACTTGAAGAAATAATTTGTTAAGTTTTCCATTGACAACTGAGGATGATGATTCTGTTCTAATTTCACAAGCATAAAGAGACAACAAATTTTTAAGTCTTTATAAAACACTTTCTTCATCCAACTACCATGTCTGATGGGAAACAGATGCTACACGGCTCTCAATGCAACAAAATACTTAAACAATTACCATGTTTAAATAGATCATGTTATGTTGATGAAGGCCTAATATACAATCTGCTAGATGCTTTGGATGTCTAAATAATATCAATATTTTCTGGGAATTATACAAACAGGTAATTATTGTAAACTGGTTTTATTACATTGCCACAGCAGTCACAAAATTACTTATTTATGTCTCTGTTTACTTATACATTCAGCTAATTCAGTGCTGTAAAATAACTTGGTTGAGTTTTACAGAGTAATCTTTTTTTTTCTGCCTGGTGGTTCTGTGGTGACTCAGTACCACCACATCTCACCCACCCTGCTTTGTCAGTGGATGATTACAGAATTGCCACAAAGAGGAGAGAGAGGTACATTAAAAAACCCCCAGGCTAAGAATGACATTAGTTCTCCGTCTCCCATATCCTAAATAATGTCATTAACCATTATCCCAAACACAACTGCCAGCAAGTCAACTTCTGTCTTCTGTGTAAGTATGAGATAATCTCTTTTATAGAAGGCTCGTGTTTCTGGAGTGCTAATGGGCAGAGACTGAATTTTAACATACAGTGTTACTGCATATTCTAAAGAGAGACAAGGTTTCTGCAAGTTTGAGGAGAACCAGAGCCATTATCATGGAAAAGCACTGAGAATATGGCAGTCTGAACACTGATACTCGTAGTTCGTTTTAACTCTCCTGCATGTGGCAAGAAATAAATATTCACAAGTCTCTGCATAGCAAAGCCATCAAGTTTCACCTGTCCTAAAGCTGCTTAAGGAATTTGAGAGACCTGAAGATCACTAGCCAGATGAATCTAAGTCCATTCCAATTCTAGCATTTTCTGCTGCATTTAATTTAAAACAGACAGAAAAAAATAGACGAGTTTTTGGTTTTGCTTTTTTGTGTTTGTTGTTGTGTTTTTCATGGTTTTGTGTTTTTCTTTTTGTTTTCTGTTAGATAGAAGATACAGCATTCCCCATGTAGTTTCAACTTTTACGCATGCCACAGTCATATAAACATATTGCATTGCTTTAAGTTACCTGAGGACTTACATTTCTTTTTCCAGGTGTCTTTTAAAACTGTCCCTAAACAGAATATGGGGAAAAATATTGTAGGAATTATTTCCTTCATTGGTCATTAGACTTTACAAAGTAAGCTATACTTCATGGGTAAAAGATAAAAGCAAAAGCTAGTCAGAAAAGTAACAGAAACTTTCTGAACCACATTGGGTGAAAATATTGCCTATTTTTTTTCACTAAGTTACCATGGAGCACATGATTATGATTATTTTAAAACCATGCTTCATTTAGATAAGTAATCAACTCAATGGAATTAGCTTTATAGAATTGCTGAACTAAATCTAGTCACACATGTAAGCTTTATGAAATGAGAAAACATCTGCTACACTGATGCACCAGCATAAAAAAGAATTGTGAACTTTATGTACCATGGATATGCAAATTAAAACTACAACAGCTGGAAATCTTTAAAATAAAAAAGAAATTGAGCAGGTAGTAAGTATTTTCTGAAAAAATCTGCCTAATTCTGTCAAATTAAGGAAGTGCAAATTACTTCAACTTGTAGCAGCAACTTGTTAAATTACTTGTCCTGTTAAAAGAGCCTCATAAATTTGATCCTTAATTAAATGTTGACACTGATAATTCTGACTGTGTTAGGGTATCTGTCACAGATATTTTAGTTTTGAAGGATGTTACATGACACTACAGCTGTTAAATACTTTTTCTGCACTGAGGTTATGGTAAACTCTGAACAGCGTATAGACATGGCTGCCAAAAGCAGCTACTGAAACGCATAAAGACTTAAATTCCTTGTAATGTCTGAATTTCACAGTCTAAGTCAATTTGGAAACTGTAGACAAACAGTAAGCCAAAGGAAATTCTGATTTGATAATTTCATAGCAAGTAATATATATAGGTACTTGCACTGGACAAATGCAGCCCCTGTTATCAAAATGAATGGTAATGATATTCTTCAGCAAGTACAGGATCTGCAATCACACCAGCATTTTCCCCTTCAGTAAGTGTAACTTTAACTAGATTTAAGATACTTCTATAATTCATCCTGTGTAATTCAGTAATTACCAACAACAAAGACCAGAAGACAAAAGCAATGGACACGGCAACTTTAGAGTTAAGGGCAAACAACATGTGGTATTAAGAATGCAGAACTGAAAACCAGGGCTCCAGCTGAGTTCTCCTTTTGTGGTTTCTGCTTGTGTGTTGCCTCCTTGCTTGCCACAGTCTGACATGAGCCTTCCCAGCCAAGGTTTCTCTCAGCACATACTGGCTGAGTACCAACCAACAGACACAGTCAGGGAAGGTGCACTCCCATCCGTGCTGCAGAAGCAGAACACGTCTGAGCTGAAATTGTCACTGGATGAGTGCAGCTGTGCTCCATCTCATCAAATGGGGACAAGAATCAAAATGACCATCTGCAATACTTTTCCATTTGTCTCCTCCAGTCTTTATTTTAGTGGTGCAGGGATTGGCTACTGCTGGGAACAACTGCAGCTTCTGTGGGAATGATTTAGCCAACAAATTGTGGAACCATAGTTTCTGCCCTGAAACTGGGGACTCAGCAGACTTGTACTGAGAAGCTTTAGGTACACATGAAATTGATTTCATTAAACTCAGACTTCTGCCTTCTCATGAATTAGCAGAAGATGTTTTAGACTGAAATGTGTAACTTTGAAATCAAGAAAAATGTCTCCCATCATTATAAATACTCATAGAAATGTGTGTGGAAATCTTTGCAGACTCCAAAAAACATGAAATCAGCAACCTAACAGATTTGGAATTATCTTATCGGTTGTGGTTTTTTGGTTGTTTTTCTTAAAGAGAAAAGAGACAGAGAACAAGTATAAAAGAAAGAAAATAACTGGTAAAAATATGGTCCAGGTTTTATTTGATGCTTCATGGTGATGACATCAAGCAGTGTTAAGTAGTCTAAAAAAGCCAGAGTAGAAAAGAAAACAAGCACAGTGCAGAATGGATTGCAAAGGAGCTCCACCAGTCCCAAACTGATGGGTAGCTTTCTTTACCAATTATCTGAAATTTTTAAGGGACGCTAATAGCGCTAAAGTCAACCTGGGCTCAAAATTTTGAATATCTTGCTCCTTTAAAAGGAAAATTCAAAGGATTTTGTGTCTCTGTGTGTGGGGGTTTAAGTTGACTTAAGTAAAAGATGTTTAGTATGACATAATAACAGCAATATATTACAAGAAAATGAATATAGATCCTATTTTTAATGTGGGTGAGTATCCTTCTTTTATATGGTTACCATTTTATCACAGAATGGATAAAGAAAACCTTATGATTTTACATTTTTACTTCAAGGGTCCCATGAAGAAAACAGAAGTGTCTGTTTTAAGTCATGTAAACCACTCAAAAGTATCCTGCCAAACATGAATAAAATAAAGCTGCTGTTCTTGGTGTAGTCAATCACAACATTAGCCATGGGATTTCAGTTTGTCAGAAATACAGCTCTTTGGTGTTAAAGAAGAATGAAAAGATGGCATTTTGCTGCTGTGGAATGGTAATGATATGCACAATGGAATCCCCCTTCTTGGGTAAGTTCTGCCTCGGGAGAACTTGAAAATTACCTGACAAGAACAAATAATGGTAAACATGAAGTGCTTTTCAGTGAAACTGGCAGTGCTTTGAAAGAAATCTTGTTTGATACATGAAGCAGGGGCACATGTCAAACAATTTCAATCCTATACCCAGAAGTTCACTCAGAGCAGTTTTCAATACTAGTACCATAGTGCTAGTACTACTTATGTAGATAATCTTCACAAAGTTAATGACAGTTTTTCTGGTAATCATTGCAGAACTGGGAAGGGAAGGGAAGGGAAGGGAGGGGGAGGGGGGGGGGGGGGGGGGAGGGGGGAGGGAGGGGGGGGGGGGGGGGGGAGGGGGGAGGGAGGGGGGGGGGGGGGGGGGAGGGGGGAGGGAGGGGGGGGGGGGGGGGGGAGGGGGGAGGGAGGGGGGGGGGGGGGGGGGAGGGGGGAGGGAGGGGGGGGGGGGGGGGGGAGGGGGGAGGGAGGGGGGGGGGGGGGGGGGAGGGGGGAGGGAGGGGGGGGGGGGGGGGGGAGGGGGGAGGGAGGGGGGGGGGGGGGGGGGAGGGGGGAGGGAGGGGGGGGGGGGGGGGGGAGGGGGGAGGGAGGGGGGGGGGGGGGGGGGAGGGGGGAGGGAGGGGGGGGGGGGGGGGGGAGGGAAGGGAAGGGAAGGGAAGGGGAGGGAAAAGGTATATGTGAGATGCACTAAGTCCCAAATATTTAAAGCTGGGGATGTTACTGGGTTTCTACACAGAAACTGTTTTGAATGAAAAAACCAAAATCAACACCAGTTCATGTAGGTACTGCTTGTGGCGGATGGACATTCTATATTTTGTTTTACTTTTAAACACCTCATCCAAGATAGCTAAAGAATAGCCTTGTGGATGCTGTTTCTCTGATCAGAAGATGGACTAGACCCTAAAACAAGATAGGTTTTTAGTGATCTACTCCTTCTCCCTATCAAAGCCATGTTAGCAAGCAACTTCAAACACAAGTGAGTAAAAGTACTTTCACTTTAAAAAGTTCTTTTGTTCTGAATCTGGATTACTCAATAACAAAGTGGCCATTTATAATCTGTATAAACAAAAAATCACAGCAGGATGTGGCTTATTGAGAGATAACCACATGCCCAGTGGCTTTGCTTTTATACTCATAAATATTCATTTAAGATGATCCTCTCTCATTGAAGTTGGTGACAAAACATGCACCCCATTCAGTGGGAACACACTCAGGCCTTAACACAAGAAACACATAAAATGCTGTCCTCTTCTGGTTCTGGAAACCTCATGGAAAACGATGGGATTCTTAAGCTAACTTGGGACCAAAGTATACAGAATGCAGTAATTTAGTTTGTATTCGTAGGATGGGAAATTCTTTCTAATCATGCTTAATCTGAATGAAAATCAGACCGTCATGTGTTTGAGACTAATATTGCTATACATCCTTTCATCTCAGAGTGAAACAAGAGCTGAAATTCCTGTTTATTGTGTTGTGTTTTTTTTGAAAAATTCCTGTGTAGAAATAAGGAAAAAGTAAATTTCAGCATTTTCACAACGAAATATTTTCATATGGCCAAACTGAAATCTTTCACTTAATAAACAGGTCATGTGTCTTTGATGAAGTATCATCCATCTCATTGGAAAAGAGGGTTTCACCAAGAAACACTAGCCTGTGAGAGGGAATATGTGTATGACATGTATAGAAAAGCTGCTGAAGAGGGATATGGATTTCAGTATGTGTTGACTCCAAATGAAACATTTCAGATGAGTTCAGCAGACCAGAATATTTGGTTTCATATTCAGTCAACAGGAAAGAATATTTTTCGTGATTTTCCTAATGAGAAAGGAAAGGGATTCTACACAAACGTTTTTCTCCTGTGGAAAAAAAAAGGATATTAAAATACTACATTTTCTATAATGATAAAAAAATGCCCCAAACATTTGGATATAAAGTCTTCAGCTACCTCTGAGGTATATGAAACCCCACGATAGTTCTGCAGGCCAGACCTATAATAAAACACAAAAGAAGTTGCTTCTTGACTGCTCTTTAAAAGTTTTCACCAAGCTAACAAAGATACAAAGTTGGTTTTATTTCATGGCTTCTTGCTTTAGTGTGGCCAAGATGACATTTGCCAGGAACTTTCTTTTGATGGCCAAGAATTTTGAAGAAATAAAAAAAAATAGAAAAGCTGAAACTAATTAGCACATTTTAAAGAAATGTTAGATGGTCAGTCACTAACTTGGAGACCTTTTCATGCTACTAGGTCCTAGAGTAATTTTTTTAAAGTAATTAGTGGACAACACAGCAAAAGCTTTCATTTCCATGATTACTGCTTTCCTTGCTTTATTTGATGTGTAACAAAAGAATTTTTTACCCAAAGATTGTAAACAACTAGCATTAAATATATTTATAGATAATCTGAGAGGTCAGAAGAGAATAAAACAGAATGGATGAACTTTTCATTAGGTTATGCTCTATATCTTGCTGGAATATGGAACACTAATTCCTTGGCATTTGCAGCTGCTTAGGCCATTTAAGAATTCTTTATTACAGTAGCATCATATCGGTTGCATCATTTGGTTTCTTAAATTTCATCTATATTTTAGTCCTTTTTTTCTTTTTCAAACTCTGTTCTCCTTCCTAGACCTCTTCAGTACAAACACCTAAACCAAATTGTGTTCGTCATTGAAAAGTATGAGGGAAGAAGGAACAATTAGCCAGCTTTGCAGGCAACATAATTTGCAGGCACTTGTATAGCTGGAAAACACTGCCTCTGTTAAGTTTCACTAGAATCTTCTGACATCCTACAAGTGTTAGGCTGCCATATCATCAAGGTTTTTTTAGCAGAAAGTTTTATATATGAATTTTGTTTGGACACTTGTGTGAGAGACCGCTGCTTAGGAGCAGTGTAGGTGTGTGATTTAAAGTGCAGGCTGCAAAAATTGCATTTCAGGAATGAAAGTCCAAATACAATTGTGTTTGCCTTTATGTCAAAATACAGAAAACAGGAATATTACAATGAAATAATGCAAAATATATCACACATCCATGGGTTGTTTTATTCAACTGTTTTCTCTGCAATTTATCTTCATTCTTCTGGAAGCTGGTTCTTAAGGCTTTAAAAACTGATTACTCAAATAAGTTTATGTAAATGACCAACCCATTTCAATTGCAAATGAGGACCATTTATTTCCCTATAGTGAATACAAGAAATATAATAAAAATAGATCAAAAGTCAGAAGTTTTAGGCAATGTCACTGCTCAAGATTATTCTCCAATTTTTGACTGGAATCCTGATGCAATTGCTCCAAAAATCCTTATTCCACACAACTTTAGGACTTCCTGATATAAGAGAATATTGCCAGGTAAGATGTAACAGCATTCTGCCTCATTTGATGTAGTGTAAATGACTCCTTTAGTAACAACACTCTTAATAAATCTATCCATGTCATTTAGTTTAAGGATAAGTATACAGAAACTTAGAGCTAGGTTAAAAAGTGCTGGGAAAAATACTTGCCAACAGTCCAAGAATCTTTCTGTCCAATTATGTGCCAACTAGTTTTCACGGCCAATAGAAATTATTTTGTTTTTTAAAAATGCTGCTGGAAAAAATATATTTGGTCAGTAAAAAAAAGTAGGGACATCATTATTGTGTGGAAAGAGCTAGATCAGCCTATCTAGAATAAAAATTAACCTGAAATCCAAACCAACAGGGAGCATATCTAATATCTTAACATTTTTTTGTAAGCTATTGCAAAGTTATGTCTTGGCACTTCTCTGTTTCAGCCAGAACTGAAATCGGAAATGCCAAAATACTGTTCTTGAACTACAGCTGACCTGAATGAAATAAGGAAGCACTCCAAAGTCACAAGACAGACTGTTTTTAGGAAATTGCTATCTCATTTCCCAACTGGAGAAGTTTGGGTAAGATCAGGTAAACTCTGGAAACTGCTAAACTTCTGGATGTATATCTGAACTGAGCCACCAATCCTTTGTGACTCAGCTGTTACTGAAGTCCAGATTTTGAGGAGATGACTATAAATAAAATAGTTTTACTTTGAGAAAGAAAGGAGGAAACACAACATACCACATAAACCAGAGGTTTGCCTCCATTATGCCTCAAATTAGAACTGTACTGTACATTCAATTCTACTGATCATAGTGATTTAAATAAAGAGTACATCCCTGAAGTCACTGGAGATAAACTGGTTTATCTGAGAGAAGATTTCTGCCATATCTGTTCATGACATGCAGAAGTAAACTGCCGACATACTGGGCCTTATTCATCCAGGATATAAACTTCCATTGCTTCAACGATATTTCATTAGGAATAAAGTTGATCAACTAATCCTAGCTTGGTTATCTTTCATTTTAATCACTGTTTTTTGATGTTGTACTGACAGTTCATAATGGTGACTCTGTGTTGAAATGGTGTTTATAGTCATGGTGGCTTAGCCTCTCTCTCTCTATCTATGAAGAAAAGCCCGCCTTGCAAGTATGGTACAGGTACTATGTAATTTAGGGCTTGAAAATGAAAGTTGTAACCTGTTTTTTCTCTTTAAAAACAGATGTGCTGAAGATTGGTATGCACTCATGCTTTTTATGAAGCTTTAACAATTTTTTTGTACTTTTCAGCAGCTTGACATCTGAAAATGAACCAACACTATGAATAAGGTGTTCCTTTCTCTTTAGATGCTTAGTTTATAACTTAATCCTAGTCTGATTATTTAAATCAGCAACTGCCTCTATATTAATTTTCTTAAGCAAAATGGTAAACTAATTTCTTTTATGTGCATAACCTAGGAATATGAGAAAATACGTCACTTATTTACTTAGTTTACAAAGTACCAGGGGTGGGAACTTTCAAGGGACTGGATTGAAATGACATAAAAGTCAGGAAATGACCCCTGCGAGGCGATTCCAGAGGCGGCAGATTAGAAACAATGTCCTCTCACAACTTCTGTAACTTTGGAACATACCATCCCAGAACACAGTTGGGGTAGGGGAACCAGCCACCTGAGCTCCAACGAGCAATAGTTTTGTGAAGTACAATCCCAAAGAATACGTCTGTATGTAAAGAGTGGTGAAACAAAAGCGAGTCACAGCTGTCTTTCAGCACTCACGCCAGTGCTAAAAAGGAAGTCTCCATCCCAGTGGACTAGTTCAGGATGCCAAACGGGTGTCCTTGGGGAGTTTTGTTCAGGCAGCGAATCCTGTGTCGGTCAGATAGCGTGCTCCAGCCAAGCTCGCCGCGGCCAGAGAGCGGTGCGGAGGGGAAGCTGCTCTCCATGCTGAATGGCGCCTTTGTTCGCCCTGCCGCAGCAGCTACATTCTGCAGGCCCTGCAGATACAACAGTGGCTGTATGAGAGCGGAATGGAAATGAGATGTTGGCTCCCCCCAAAAAGTTCTGCTTCTTTCCATTAAAACTGCAAAGGAATTCTGGCAACCGAAAAATAACCCTTCCTATCGAGCAATATTTTCCTGTCTCTAAAAGCCAAAGAAGCCAAAAGCATAAAATGAAGCTAAAATACGGCCTAGATGGGCCTATTATAGGTTGAACATTTTACAAGTTGGTTACCTTTCAAAACAGAACCAAGACTTGCTGGTAATTTAAAGACAAAGATCATACAGTGGTTGCAAATCACCTGTAAATCCGTACATTCACCTAAGCCCTAAAGTACAGTAGAACTGCAATGCACCCAGGACTGATCTGTTTGCTAAACAAGTTCTTCAGCATGTACCAGTTGTAAAGGTAGATGGTTCAGCTCTTGAGCTGTGCACCTCTTTCAATCTTTTTCTGAAAGGGCCAAAATCCCTGTGTTTTTAAGAAAGAAGGCCATTTTAAAATGACCACAGACTGAGTTCTTCCATGTAGGGGTAAACTGCCAGCACGCTATGGGATGTGATGTTATCTTTTCTAACTAGAGGAAGGGAGTCTCCTTCTTTGGCTACTGTCTAGTGGGAATCAGCCTATTAATAGACAACTCTCTACTCTGTTTTCATAATTAATTTTAGAAAAGCAATGTTGAGAGTTTTTTTCCTTAATCTGCTTCCATACAGACCTTGCTTATAGTCAAAGCTTATATAAAGGTATAAAATATCTATATATATGTATTAAATATCAACATTTCTTTAAAATGAGGCTTCGAGATAGTCTTCTCAGAGAAACTAGAACTGTATAGCAAATGTGAAGCAAGAGCAGTATCACATATTACAACTGAACTATGTTACTACTTGTGGCCTAATTTGCTTTTCTATCCAATTTTATGTAATGAAAGGGCAGTTTGTGTGCAGTAGCAGAGCTATTTGCTATTGTGATCATTGGTTTGCTTACCATATAGCTGTGATTTGCTCAATGCTAATGTGTGTATTACAGTTCTAAGACTCCCTGTAGGTTTTTTTGACTTACAGTGGTTCCTACAGCCTGTATGATTTCTTTTCTAATACTTTTAGTTCAGGGAACTCATGAAAGAAAAACACTTACAGCCATGTGGAAAATCTTACAATTTACTTTTGGAAATGCTTCTGTTACCAGCCCTTTTTAAAACAAGGAGTCCCATTGGTGTAAATAAATACAGGATGTAGGATAGATAGAACTCTTCGTTTGTAACTGCTCACTTATAGGCTCCAGCTGTGTGTTTTTTCTGGGAAATAAAGGCAAAGTAAGAACCTCTTATATTCCCTGGCATGGCCTAAGTATTTCATGAGAGCAAGCACAACTACAGGAGCCGTTCATCTTTGCAACTTTAAGTAGCATGTTGATCAAAGCAATGGCATTCATCACCTTCAAGGAGGTCCTCAGTTGCTGAAAAGATCAGGTCAAAAATATTTAGCTATTTAACTATTTAACTCTTTTATATTTTTTTAATTAATATTATTGTTCATGAGCACAAAATAACCAAAACTATATTATTATGTTCCTTCAGGAAATACTATTAAAATGAATGCTCTTAGTTAGGGGTGGATGGAGTGCTTGAGAGGAAATCCTTCTGCCCACTTGATATCAGCGTTGTCAGTGAATGTGATAAAGAATTTGAACCTGGGATGGCAGCATTTCCAATGAGGTTTTGTGAAGTCTTAAAGCTATAATTGAAAAGAGAGCTTATTCAAACATAACTGCTGTGCTAGATGCTGAGCCTTGAAAATCTGGAACACAGCAATCACAAAAGTATGTTGAAGCAAATCCTGTGAGGTAGTTATCAACCAACTACCGTTTAAGGACATTTGTTCATACCCATCTCTAGAAAGTATTAACGTCCTGAGCTACATAAATATTGTGGCTATATGTGGATAGCAGTTGAACTGAAATGAAAGAATAAAGAAATGATAAATATTCATTTTTAAGACTACATCTAGTCGTTCTTTCAACTTAAGTTCAAAGTTAAACATTTGGAGCTCTCGAAAATACATAAAGATAAAATATCTGATAGAATAAAACAAAGCATTCTTCATAAATTGGTGCAATCAGTAACACATTCAAGATAACATCTGCTACATTATCTAAGACAGATAATTTTTGAAAAGTTAAAAGCTTTATTTGCTTTTTAACTTGTGGATGCTTTCCTACACTTGTTATTTACCTAGAGGCTAGAAAAGTAGAACAAAGCCGAGCCTTTATTTGCTTAGCAACCTATCAAGCAAATTGCACAGAATTATTTTCAAGTAGGTCCAATGGCAGCTCTTTTGGATTGCGTGTGGAGTTTTTGTTTACCTTGCTGTTACAGCAATAATAGCAAGGTGGGGTCATGTTCACTCAGTAGGTAGGACCCTAAAATTCTGAATGCTTCATTGTTTACCAAGTCACCAGACACATGAGTGCTGGGTTGGCCCATGTTTACCCAAATCCTGGTCCACTGACAACTAGGTGTGGCTTTATTGGACTGTTACTCATCCACTTTGACAGAGAGGCTCAGCTTGTTAGCTGCAGTGCTTTAAGGAAATTATGGAGACATGCACGGATAATTAATAAATTTATGGCAGTACATATTAATTGGGAACATTTTGATTGTAGTAACACAATGACCAAGGGACAGAAATTAACATTCTGTAACAAAGAAAAAAAATATATTTGGGCTAACTTTGTGGGCAGCAGTTAAATAAAGAGAACATCTGTTTATCAAAGGCAATGTGCTGCTTCTAATTAAGCCATCATCTTTCTTGATGCTGAATTAGTAAGTAGGGATGCAGATAACACAGGGACACATTTAAATAGACAAACTTTAAGACTTCTCTCTCCAGTCTGCTATATTGACAGAGAAAAAAACCCCTAAATTTCCTGTTTCATATTTTGGATAGGTGTTGTCTCATAATTACACTTGTAAGACTGAGAGAGACATTATGTAATGCAGTTCTTGCTGCAATGTATGTTTCAAATTGCAGCTTAACAACTTAAGGGAAAAATTGATTGAGTAGGAGCTTAGCTGCTATGAACTTTAACCAAGGAAAGTTGTTATATTTTTTACAATGACAAGAATTTTCAAATATTTTGAGGAATAATGAACAATTTGAAGTACCATAAGTATTAGTTATGATCATAAGGCCTGAGTCTTGGAAGTAAGTTATTACAGCTCTGCATGTCTCATGTCCTTCAGCTAAAATAGTTTCATTGCACAGCTGGTCTATTCCAAAAGAACTATGACACTTCAAGGAAAAAGGAAAATTAGCTTTTAATAGTCATTATCTAAAGCAAGAATACACAACATCATTTCTTTTTTTTTAAATTCCCATTTTGCTTATTCATAGTGAAGGGTAAAAAAGGAATCTCTGCTCTGTTTCCTAGCAGACAGATGGGAGGTTTGAAAAGATTTTAGAAGGAATGTTTTGGCAAACCTGGTACAAAGTGGCTACAGTAAACAATTCTCTTTTGCCCCTCCCTTCCCTCACCAAGAGAAATATCCTGTATAGTCAAATCTACAATAACACAGAAGGTCACAATACAGAGCATATATTAAGGTCACGACACATCCAAGAATAATTTTCAAGATATTGGTAAAGTCATTAATTTTAGCAGAATGATGTCCTGATCTACAGCTATTGCAACCAGGTTTGGAGTCTGCCTGCTTAAAATCCCACTCTAAGCAACTATGAGCTTCTCCCCTCCACTGTCTCCTATTTTAAGAGAACGCATCTCAAAACTTGTTATGTTGAAGCAACAGGCACGTGGAAACCTATCATTGCCTCTTGGGATGCTGCTGCAGTTTGTAATTACAGCATCCAACCAATACACACAACACATCGTCCCGTAGGGTCAGCCCTTGGGATCACAAGGTTTTCTTGTTTTATGTGTGTCCATAGCCATGGTGAAGAAGATACCATTTTCTGTCAAGGCTGAATCTGAATTTGTGTACTTTCTACATTTGGGTGTTTTTTTATTTGATTGTTTCAAGAAACCACAATCTGAAACATTTAAAGAACAGCTCACAATATTCAGATTTTTTTTAACTGTCTGAAGGGGATAGAAATATACTGCACAACTACCAGGTATGAATAATCTTAACTACTGACACCAGAAACTTTTTCTCAGTAGCCTCTCTGGTGGTCACAGTTCATGCTTCATTGAACCTTACAGGCTTATTTAAAATCAGATTTTTTTTTAATACTCCACAATAGCTACCCAGAATAATAAAATCTCTCCCATTCTTGTATTAGATTTAAAAATAACACTTTTTTTTTTTTTTTTCAGTTCAAAAGAAGAATCTTTTCTGGACATGGTTTACAATTTGGTAGTGGGGTTAGCATTCTTCCGTAAATATACCTTCCTTCTATAAATTAAAGAGGAACAGTAATAATAAATAGAGAAACTTCCCATTGTCAGGGATTAAGGCCAAAGCAATTGGTTTCTTCTGTGAATACATTGACAATTAATTACTATGAATGCCTGCATGCATAAAGAACTGGCCCCCACTTCTGATGAAAGGAAGATAATACGGCCTGAAATTAAAGTTAATCATGGACAATTTAGTTATGTACAAACCAGTACATTAGCATTACCTTATTGCCTCTTTAAGGGCTTCAAGACAGCATTTTTGTTCCAACTAACTTCCCATGTCTATTGAATATTTTTGTATTCTAATACTCCCGGGTTGCTCATTTGGTGACTTCGATTAGGCACAACTTACTGCTTCAGATTTCATCATCCCAAGAAATCTGTATTCCTTGTTATGTTAGGTCTTTTAACTGGTCTGCTTTTGCATTCAGAACACTTTTTTTTATGACATGCTGTTAAGAAATTACTAAGAACCAAGGAACTGAAGGATGTTTGCCTCATTAACTGACTCAGTTTTTACTAGTATACACTGTATAGTTTGAACCACTTCACAATATAGCAATCCATTCTCGATGACTTATGCTGGAGGTGCTGCTCCTCACAAATTACGAATACATATATTTATTGAATACGTGGTAAAGGAGAATTCTAAATAAGGATGCAAACCTTAAATTTGGAATACAAATTTATGCCATTTAATTATTTCTAGAAATATGTAACTGTGAGTCAAAATTGATAAATACCTGCCTATTCACTTTTGTCGTAAAAGGAAATGTTGTCTTTGTTCCATTGATCAGCAAACATCTTTTGGAAAGTAAGAGGTGAGAGTAAAAGGTGAGAAAATACACTAGAGCACTGAACTTATAAATCTCACATGGTTCAGAAATGGCAGGCAATTAGTAATATTGAAAGTGATAGAGTTCATAACATATTTTAGGGCAGTCTTCTTATATTTAAAGCCTGTATATAGATTTTCCAAGGTGCAAAATTGTAACTTGATCCCATAATATAAATTTCCTAGTATTCATTCTCTTAATGGTACTCTCGTTCTTTTTCAAAGAGCATAAAAATATGTAATTTGTGTCATGATTATTAAGCTTATAGCAAAGGTGGGGTTGGCAGATATGTGATCACAAAAGACATGTAAAATTCATGATTTAGTTCATAAATATGAGTTCAATAACAATAACCCTTCCTTCCTCTTTCCATTTTGTCCATACTTTGGTTTCCTTAGGGAAGAAATACAGGTGTACACGCTGGAAACCTCAGCACATCCCAGCCTTTGATCTGAATAGCTGCAGGAGGAGGATAGTTGGGTAAACTTTGGAGCATACTTCAGGCTAGACACAGACAAAGAAAGGCTCCAACCAGTTCAACAGCAATTGAGATGAAATGTTTTTTTCTGGGAGGAAGGGAAGAAGGAATCATGGGGAGATAGTTAAGCACAGTACACTGTGGAAATGCACAAGTACAAAAAGCCACACCAAAGAAACTAGTGGCTAGATCCTTATTATGGTTTTGTACACCAAGATGAAGAGAACAAAAATAACATGAGAGAAGGCAGTGAACATTCTCAATAGACTGACAGTACTGTATACCGTTAACTGTTGGCATGAAGAACACCCCTTCTCCCCCATCGCTCTTTCTGATAAACTCTAAGTGATAGTATCAAGTCAACTCTTAGAAAAACAAGTTGCAAAAAGAAAAAGTACACCGTAAAACTCAACACATAAAATTTATGAACAAAATTTATTTGCTGCAAGCTGAAATCTGAATTTGGAAGAGCATTTAGTGTTGTTGGTGCAAGGGAAACACATACTGAAACATATACTGAAACATACACTGAAAAACATGTTGATGAATAAGCTTTCCATAAATATGTTCTCACAGCACTAAAGACAGAGTTGAAAAAGGATAAATCAAAAGCAACAGATGGCCAAACAATCTCACGTGAGGAAAGGAAACAGCATATTCAAAGCAGACAGCAATTCACTTGAAAACATAATAATTGCTCTTCAAAGCTCAGACTTGGACATTAGAGAATTACTGGTATCCACTACCAATCCTCTACCTGATACTAGAAATATATGAATTAATAAAAAGAGTAACAAAAGCAAGCATAAGTAGAGAAAGAGTAGAGCAGCTTCATTAAAAGTCTCCCATGCTTTTTGTATTCTTGACAAATGGAATGAGTCTGGATCAGAGAGGGAGGAGTGTTCATGACACATGTGGATAATATGAAGCATTTGTTTGGCATTTAATACTGTTTAAAGGTACAGAACATGCAACTTGGGCTGTGTTTGATATTTACTGGAAAAAGAGATGCAAGATTTCACATCAGATTTGCTTCAGGAATGTATCAGTAGATCAAAAAACCCAGCAGTGGTGAGAAGCCTCACCAAATAATTATTTAAACAATGAAAAAAGCATATAAACACAGAGTACATGACACTTCTGTACACAGAAAGTAAGTTTCTATGTAACGTGCTTTAAACTAACTAAAAACAGTTTTGAGGGATGCAAAATCCTCATGCACAAGCTTTTGCCATCTAGTGCTGCACATATTCCCATGTTTGAAATTAAATGTAAGTCACACAGATCATGGTGCTAATAACTCCAAGGTTGTGGGTTTGAACCCTGTACAGGCCATCCACTTAAGAGTTGGACTTGGTGATCCTTGTAGTCCATTCCAACTCAGAATATTCTGTAATTCTGTAACCCGTGTGTGCTGTCTTGACAATGAAAGGTCTGACCCAGTCTATGAGAAAGAGTTGGACCAGGCAAGGCTCACACACAGAAACCAGTATGATGTCTTCGGAGTCAGAGAGCACTGACTGGACTGCATGGCCTTTTACGTTTTGGTATGCTGTTTTTTGTGGGAGGGTTGTTTCTTCTTGAAACTTTGTTTTTTTTTGTTTTCTTTAGGTTTTGAACTGTACATTTTTCAGATCTTTTGTAGGTCAGAGAAATGTTTGTGCAAAGGTAGCAGAGTCCATTCTTTAGAGTCTGGGCAACAGGAGCTATTACATATCTTCTAGAAATGGCAGACATTGGCCATGATTTCAGTATGTCTGTAGAGGTCTGACAACTGACTAAATGTATACTTTTATTAGCTATTATCAGCAGATATGAAACTAATTCCACATAATTATCACTAAGCAACAAACTCTAGTTCATGAAGCACTTATGAAAGAGCTGAAATAGGAATTTGCAGGTAATCTGTGCAGTGATATACACAAGTTAGGGCTGGATAATTCAAGCAAAAATGAATTTCAGTATTGTGGTAGGTGACAAAATTTTCAGTACCCAACAGAGAGGCCTGAAGCTTAGAAATCCAACTATGTCCATTCCTTTCAAAGAAATACATTTCTGTGTTTTAGTAACAGACTGATGTACAAAAAAGGAGGAGCTTACAACTCTGCTAGCCAACATATCAGTGCTGAAAATGTAAATGTTCATACACTCAGCACACCAATTGCTGTAAACTGTCCTCTAGTGTATTGAATATGCTTTTATGATGGGATAATATGATACTATGTATTTATAGTTTTTGATGCAGTTAAACAATAAAAATATTTTAGTTCTTTATTTTTTACAATGCAAAAATATTTTTATCATGATACTTGTTGTTAATGTTAATGTTAAAATTACCTCTGAGGAACAATGCAGCCAAAGTTATTACAACTACAAAATCCTGCCAGCAGACATCTTGAAAATGCAGGTCCAAATTTTGTACCTCAGATGGATGCATCAACTAATTTCTATAGCCTTAATCTATTGACTAACACAGGGATTATAGTAGGGGAAGGTTTTCAGTAAGGCTAGTTTCATTTTTTACAACTAGGATGAGTTTTAAATGAATCTAAAAAGAAATAAAAGTCTAAAATGTACTTGGCTGTATTGAACTCTGTTCTTCAAAAACACAGGTGAAGCTAAAGTAGGTGTAAACTCAGATATCCATCATAGCTAACATTGTCTCTCAAATAATTCTACCCCATTTCCACAAAGCAGTACACATTTCTCATGTCAACACTTGATACCCTTAAATGTTAACCACGAGTTGTCTGAAACTTGAAGCTAGCGAATCTCTTCTTTGGATTTATATTTATTACAAATTACTTTGAGAAAGATTAATCGTATGTCACCCTGTCTTTTTAAA